>JACCHV010000151.1:0-297301 GCA_018907245.1 Eupristina koningsbergeri
AAAGATAGTATATAAAGTTATAAAAGCGCAATTGTTCTCAAAGGGTATTATATGTTAATCTATTATATGTTATGTATTATATGCGCTATATGTTATATGACTGCGATCTCTAAAAATAATATATGATTATAAATTTATTTAATGTCCGTACAAAATTACTAATTGATATATTCTTTTATAATTTAATTATCTCGTCGTTACATCTGGGTTATGCATAAGCGAATGTTTATATCGAATATTGTTTATATATAATTAGTATACGAATAAGTAAATGAAATTAAAAAAAAACAATTAAATTTATGAAAAAGTTTGAAAAAATTTAATTAAACGCTGAGAAATATAATGTTAGATGATGATATATATTTATTCCAAGTGAGATTTAAATAATATAAAATAATTTTGTTATAAAAAATATATATCTCTCTCTCAATGTTATCGTTATTATTTTTCGTACCATCTATTTATTCTTTTTTTTTAATATTATGAATATTTTTATAAAGATTTATATTTTACACATTATACTTCCATTATATTTACAATAAAAGACTATAACCAAACATAAAACGTTTTCTACAAATGAAGAGTTCAACAATGTGTTGTAGTTTAAGGAATCAACTCATTAGTTCATATTTGAGAACCGATAAATAAAAAATCGTTAGTTCCGTAAAAGACATACAATTTCTTTCAAAATACGTTTCTGAGAGAAAGAGAGAGAAATAGAAAGATTTTGATGAGTGATTAATATTTATTCGTTTACTTTTACAGAACTTCTTTGTTATAAGTGGTTTCTTATAACTAATTTAAAAATGCTTTTTATCTCTTTCTCAATTTACTTGATCTGTAAAAATTTTTTTTTTTCATTTATTCACAGACACTGAATCAACATTTATGTTTATTCAATCTCAGCATTCGCAAAATCAGGATTCATTTATTTGTTGCACTAAACAAAGTCAAGTCCTCGATTTCAATTTTAAGATAAATATTTTTTTTTTTACAACCTAACAAACCCATAAAGAATAAAAATATCTCATACGCTATCGGTTTAAATTGTCCATATTATTTTATTATTTCTCGTTTCATATACTTGTTTTAATTCAATTTTTTAAAAATGTTTATTGTAATGAATTCCAAAGTATCATTACCCACACTTGAACAATGCCAGCTACGTAGGACTTAATGATGCCTAAATTTTATATAAAAAAAAGTAATTAATAAAAAATTATTCCTAAATATTATTTTTCAGAATTTATGTACAATAGTACTATGAAATTCAAAAAATTAAGGTAACGAGTAATTTTGATTTAATTTAATTATTAAAAATTTATAATTAATATATAAATTAATAACATATAAAAATATTAAAAGCATATTAATAAAGTGTTAGTAATATTTTTTCGAAATTATACATGTTTGGAATATAATAGACTTTCAATATTTAAAGAATGACGTAAAATATTTAGATTTTATTTTACCGTGCAAAAATTTTTTTTCAACAATATTTTAATACATATTAAAATTTATCTAAAAATTATTCCTATTATCAGCTTTTATACAATAATAAAAACTTAAACTAATCTTAAAGTATTTTTTAAATTAATGAGTACTATTAAGAAGAAAAAATACGTTAAAACACAAGTTGTGTTTATTTACTTTTAATTTTTGTACCGGGCCGTCTTATCCGCTTAAATAAAAAAAATGATTGATTTAAAAGAGTAAAAAGGAAAAAAGAAATTATAATAAGGAGTTTAATTTTTAAGCTAAAAAAATAAAATAATTGATTAATTGATAATGTGGATAGCGGCAGTCGGGGAAACAGGACTTGGATGCTGAAACAGCAGCAGGTTGAATAAAATTAAAAAGCATTAATTAAAAAGTTAAGAAAAAACCCTAAGATTTATTCAAAGTAGCATCAGTAACATTAGTACAAAGAAAAAGAAAAGAAATGATTAGTCGCAATGTTAATACATATAATTTAAACGCAGAAGAAAGAGGTCGCAGTAGGGTTAGCGAAGGGCTGTAAGTTGGGGCTTCACGTCTTCTCTTATGCCCAGTGGGGGTCAACTGTATATGAGAGAACTGGCGACAAACGTAATAATTATAATTAATAATAATGGGCCAAGGAAGGTTTGTGACGCAAAGGAAAGTGCCCGCTCCAATATAATTTAGAATTTCTTAAATTTTATAATAATTATACTTAATTATAAACCATATTATTGGATTCAATATTAATTAATTATATTAATTTTTCTTCAACGTTAGTGAAATTTAGATAAATTTAGTAAAATGAGACCATCCCGTATGTTCCTTTTCGTGTGCGAGTACTGTTAAGCCGGCTACTTTATTGTTTTTTAAAGAATACTAGCCACACAACAGATTTTAAGCTTATGGCAGTTTTAAAAAATCTTTCGAGAAGAACACGAATAATTCATTTATACACGTATAGTATAAGTGAATAGCTAAGGGACTGTTAATATAAACTTATAGATTGTTCATTAGTGTTAACTGAATACAATTCAAAGGTGATTTTTATTTTTCGAAATAAAAATAAAAAATGGTGCAAATAATACATATAAGAAGGAGATTATTGAGAGATCAACAACATAGTACATCGTAATGGACAAATTTAATAAAAGTATTTTCATGGTGAGAGAAATATTCTCTTTCTCTCTCGCATTTATAGCTTCTTTGTCAACCTCACAAGAGCCCGTGGGGTAAGTTAATATATTTTATAAGTGTTTTAAAAATTTTAGTTCGGGCCACGGATTCTTAAGAGGTCGCTAGTGTTTCTATATGTGTTTCTATATGTTCTCCCACCATGTTTGATTCCAAAATTTAACATGGACCTTATCGTTCTCTTAGTATCTGTTCTGTGCTTATGCCACTGAGAATCTGTTACGCGAGAGTGAGCGAATGGGCAGGATACCGTATAGAGGCGCTGTGTGCAATACCCAGCACCGCAAGAGAGCGAGAGAGAGAGAAAGAGAGAAAAGAGTTCAGGGGTCGCGTGCAATAGCCAGCACTGGAAGATCGGGACGGTCGGAAGGGTGCAAACGGAGTAAAGTGCCCAGAGCCTCTGCACGCCGACTTATATTTATATATATACATACCCTTTCAGGCCCATAAGCACTGTGTATAAGCGGGCGGGGGTACTGCACATGCGTCGCTAGGCGGAGAAAAACTCCCGAAGGATTGCGAACCTTCGGGAACGTTCCAGAAGCTTAGGAAGCCTCGGTGGTGTTCAGAGGTCGCTTGTCGCAGTTTTAATGGCTGTACAATAATTAAATTTTTAATTTGTTCTTGCGTGTGCGTGTTTTCCTTAATCGTTAATTTTAATTTAATTTGTTAATTGTACGCTTCATTGTGTTTTTATGTGAATAATTTGTGTGTATCGGTGTGTTTTCGCTCGCATAAATGTTACAAATTCTGTGTATTGATGTACGTTTGCATAAATAATTGTGTGTATGTTTTGTACGCTTGAAAGATTTCTTGTGTGTATGTATGCGTTCGCGTGTGTGTGAATGCTTCGCAGTAAATTTTTATTATATTTTATTATGTTATTTATCTGATTTTCTTGCGTCAAATTGATTTATAGAACATAATCATAAGTAACTTGAACACCGTATAACTGAACATATCTTAATCTTTGAAAATTTAAATATACAATTACAGATACTTTAAATAATACGTACGCTTGCAATATTTTTGTTTTTTTACTGGTTGTTAATTTATGAAACATATTAAATGTAAAAATATAATAAATTATGATAAATATTATGATAAATATATACGCACACATATAAGAAATACAATGTGAGTTTATTTGTGACTATGAAACTTTTAGACATTTAGAATTATTTCTATTAGATTTGAAAACATAATTTTTTTGAAATAATTTGCCAATACTAGCGTTAAATAACATATGAATCAGAAAAATAAAATTTAAAAAATATAAATAAAAACTGGGTAATATTAATTTATTTAATTACGATGGAAATTAGCGTTTTTTAATAAAACCATCAAACTTATTGATAATTATTTATTCAAATTTGTTGATAATTAATGAAATTGACGAATACTTATTTATCTGATGTATTTTTCGAGTATGACTATCATTATTTTTTTTTTTTTAAAGTTTAAATCAATTCTATATTTAAATTCGGTTTAAGTAAGGAAGAAATAATTAACATTTCCACAGAACAGAGATTAAGAGAAGGTCAAAATCAATGTTAAGCATTTGCGTCAAAATTTAGCTTTCTTCTCTCTCGCACATATGGATGACTACCAGCGCCTCTGTTGAGGTTGTGGCACTTTATAAAAAATTTTTTTGTGCTTTAAAAAAAATATTAGCTACAGATATATGAAGACTGGGTGAACGTCCTGGCCCGGGGGGTCCAACTGTAAATGGGAAGACTGGAAACAAATACCCATGTACAAGTATCAAGAAAATACAGAACCCTACACTTTCTATAACCCCATGTGTCCTTTTTCGTGAGCCCGCACTGATAATCTGGTACATGTGTTTACTTCAAATTTCTTAAAGTTTTTGAACAGTAAAAAAAGTTCTTTCAACAAGAATGCGCGTTCGCTTAATAATATACCAAAAAATTTAATAAAAGTATTAATTAGCAGCAAATAAACTTATTATTTTTTTTAAAAATATATTTATATTTTTGTGTTAAAAAAAATATTTTTTTTAATACAATTTTAACTTACTAGTGATAAAATTTATTATTATTAAAATGATTTAATATTTTAAAATGTTTTATTTATTTGTGGTGGTTTAAAAAAAAACATATTTAGTTCCAGAAAGTGTTAATTACCTGTGAATAAACTTATTATTATTTTTAAAGATATGTTTTATATATTAGTGAATATTTAAAAAATGTGTTATTAAAAATATTGTGTTCAATACAAATGTTCAAGTCTTTCAAAGAAATTATTGTATAGGACAACTTTATGGAAATCTTTTATGTCGAAGAATATTGGGTTTGCTTAATTATTAGATTTTGTAAGAGTATTTTTTATGTTATTTTTTATGTCAAATAAAAGTTATTAGAATGTATAAGATAATTGTATTTCCTTAACATGGATGAAAATACTTTTTTTGTAGTTTATAGATAATAAAAGGATGATGCAAAGAATTAAAGCCTTGTATTTATTTCATTTAATTATATATATTCTAATAGTAAAATAATTTCATATTTAATAACAATTATAATGACAGTAAAACATTAATCTTTGGCTATTTAAACTTTTTAAGCAAATATCATTTATTAATACATATTATTATTCTTAATAACTATGCAATTTTACAATTATTACATTAACAATAAATTATTTTATCAATATTGCTCTTTCAATGCAATATTTGATATAAAAAGTTTTACATTTTAAGTATCATGTACTATAAGTTAAATATAATACTAATTGATTTTTATTTTGATTGATACAGCACAATAATGATGAACGTGTAAATAAAAAATATAATATTCTTATGCATTTACTTGCAACAGTATATAAATATAATAAATGCAATAGTACATATAAAAAACACAAATACAATGTACAAGTAAATAAATAAATATATGTATATATATTTATAATAGAAACAATAATTTAATATATAAATAAATAAGTAAATAAATATATAAATAAGTAAATAAATAAATATATAAATAATTAAATAAATAAAAATTTAAATACATAAATAAATATAATAATACATACAAACATAGATAAATATTAAATAAAAAATTACAAAAAAGAATAATAAATGCAATACATTTCATATATTGTATTTATATGAAATATATTGTATTTATTATTCTGTTTTGGGATTACGTGTAAACAAAATAATATGTGATAATAAATTCATTTTGTCATAAACACAATATTTATTCATATAATAAAAACAGGTTCAATTAAAACTTCTTTATTTATAAATTTTTTTATATTTCGAAAATGGCCTAAAATTTTTTTATTTTTATTAATACTTCTATTCCTGTCTTTACAATATTTATATATAATAAATCTTACTGCGAATTGCAAAATCTCATCAAAAACATTATGTTTATGACAAATGAATATTTACATTTAAAGTCCTTGTAAAATGTATCTTTAAAATAATCTTCAAAATTAAATGCATGTGCATTCGTTGAAGTAAATTTATCAAATTGTAAATCTCTTTGTATTATCTATATAAATAAAGAGTATGTTGAACAAGTTTTTAAAATCGTTTTTTGGTACTTAATTTAAATTAATAAAAAAATCATAATATATACTGAATATTATAAACAGAAAAATTAAAATTAAAATTATTTAAATTATATACTGTATAAAAGCTAAAAAGTTTGCATAAAATAATTATAATTAAAATAAAATATAACTAAAAAAATTAAACGAAATAATGTTCTGAAGTTATTACTACACATTTTTTAATATAAATTCAATATTACATTGTAAAAAAGAAAAATAAAAAATAGTAAAATGAAATCTATAATATTAAAAAATGAAATTAATCTATGTAATAACGTATGTAATGGAATATAAAATATAGTAATGAATATTATACTTTTGGCTTTTAGTGTTCAATAATACATTAAAAACACTGCAACATAGTAGATGTATAAACATAATATATATAATAGTTTTATTAGAAAAGATTTGCATCGAATAATTTAAATTAATAATAGAAAGAAATAGATAGAATTATTAGAATAATTTGGTTTTAAAATATTACTTATTTATTTAAAATTTATCAATGTTATTTATCCGTTATTGCTGGTATCATAATTAGTACAGCAGGTACAGCAGGTACCCCCCACCTCCGTTTTTGCTGGTATCATAATCATGGTATTTTAAGAAATGGAAAAGGTGCATTTAAAGAAATTTTGAAACAAAATTTTAGTAAGACAGAACTTTTCGCACGTGTTTGGTGTTTCGTGCAATTGGTCACACAGATGTTTGACGAATATTTTCATTTCTACGGGAAACAAATTTTACTGCAATTGCATTTTCGTTTTCCTGAACAAAATTTTTAAAGATTCTTTGAGAATAAAGCTAAAACATTATATTGAATGTATTAGAATTATTTCAAACAATGAATCGAATTTTTTAGTAAAACTTTTAGTAATATATAAATTTTTTTTTTCATCAAATAATTTTTAAAATTCGTAAAAGTGTCTACAAAAAACATTTTCATCTCTGTTTTTAATATTAAGAATAAGAGAAATTCTTCATGCACTAGTAAAAGTAGTAGGTAATAAATTTATTGCTTTACCTGCGCCGAAGTTCAAAATCTGCAAACGGCACAGATGAAATAATAAAAGTTTTAGTTTATACTCTCACTATTGTATGTAAATCTTTTCGTATACAATTGATAGAGCAGGCGAATTTACTGTACTTATACATCGCTTTTAAAAATTCTAAGCACATAAACATTTATATTATTTCATAATATTTTAAAGACAATATATATTTTTATATTATATTGAAAATAATTTGTTAAAATTTTTTTTCTACTTTTATTTAATATTATTTTTAATTTGTTAGTTTCAAGTTTATTTACGGCGGCTGAATTATCTTCTTGCTCTATAAAACAAAAATTTTTTATAAGCACTTCGAAACCTATTTAAAAAAAAGGTATATATAGCTATATGAACTACGAGTAAAAAAAAGAGACATCTGAAATATTTCGAGCTTTGAAAATAATTTAGTATAACTGAAAAACATTTTTATTAATAATTTTATAATAATTTAATTTCTTATTGAAATGTAAATGATAAGCATAAAATAATAAATAAAAATGTTTTTCAGTTATACTAAATTATTTTCAAAGCTCGAAATATTTCAGATGTCTCTTTTTTTTACTCGTAGTTCATATAGCTATATATACCTTTTTTTTAAATTGGTTTCGAAGTGCTTATAAAAAATTTTTCTTAATTTCCCATGTGTCCACCCGGAGCGCTAAAATCGCTTCGGAAGTGCGAGAGAGAGAAAAGATATTTTAACCACCATGTTTATTTCTTACAGGGGGGGTCAACTGTAAATGGAAGAGCGGCGGCAAACGTAGCAGACGGGCCACAGACAGGTTGTGACGTAAAGGAAAGTGCCTGCCCCAATATAATTTGAAAATTTATATGTCCCTTTTCGTGTGTCGGCACTGGTTACCCGGTACATGTGTTTACAGTATTGTATTTCAAAAGCTTGAAGTCGACAACAGATTTCAAGTTTTTAGTTCTTAAAAATTTCTTCATAGAAGAAGTTTAAAAATTCTTTTATTCGGGTGTAGTGGATATATATAAATTTCTAATTAAATATTAATATAAAACAATATATTATTAATTTGTGTTTTTTATAAAGTTTGTCTGTGTTATTTAGAATTAATTTTTATTTGATTAAATAAAAATTAACTGATGTGATTCAACAACAATATTACAAAGTTTGTGTGTGTTATTTAGAATTAATTTTTATTTTATTCAATAAAAATAAGGAGTGATGCGGAGGAGGTTCAATAAGGTTTTTCATTAATCAATATTTATAACACAAATTTCATTGGTAAGTAATTATGTTTAATAGTAAATGTTTTTTTAAAAATAATATTATTTCAATTTTTAAAACAAGATTTTGTACAACTTTTATATAAAATAAACTTTAAAAATGAAATATTGTATTATGTTATGTATAATTTTGATTTTAAAATAATTCAAACAATATTTTGTAATACTTTTGAATAAAATATAATTTAAAAATGAAATATTCTATAATATTATGTATAATTTTTGTTCGAGCACTAGTTAATTTTATATATTTATATATTTTTTAATAAAACTATAAGAAAATATTATTTGAATTATTTTAAAATCAAAATTATACATAACATAATACAATATTTCATTTTTAAAGTTTATTTTATATAGAAATTGTACAAAATCTTGTTTTAAAAATTGAAATAATATTATTTTTAAAAAAAAAAAAAATATTTAATATATTCATTTATAATAATTACAAATACATTACAAATTAATTTAAATATAATATTGTATAATATATATATATATATATATATTATTTAACAATCTTGTTGCACTTTTTCTTGATATTTTAGGAAATCGGGATTATATAAAAAAAACAAACGTCAATTTCAAATTTTTATATAAAGCAGTAGGTTTATTCCTTTTGGTCGAAGACAAATCTGCGTCGCCTCGGCGTCGCTCGCCTACACGCACCTTTCTTTTTCCGCGATTTTCTTTCACAAAACGCTAACAACGATCGTCGGAATTACGCACGGAGAGAGAGAAACTAACTACAAAGCATAGAAGTGTCAAGCTAAGCGAGGGAGAAAAGCAGCACAAATACATGCAAAGCCTACACGAAAGTAACTAAACACGCTTTTTTCTTACGCAGGTAACTCCTGAGGAAACTCGGAAAGCTGATTCGGTAGTTGCGAGAGAAAAATCAAAAATTAACTACTATGGTTGGGAAAGGTCAAAGACGTCTCGTCCGCGTGATCGAAAATCAAAAAACTACTTCTCCCCTTTTTTCTATGTCGCGTGTCGCCGCAGTTTTCCCCACTCCCGAGACCGGGGTCCTATTGCTTTCTCTCTCTCTCTCAAAATCTACACCCTGAGACCGTATGTCACAATATATATATATATGTGTGTGTGTGTGTGTGTGTATTTTGTATAAATTAATATATTAAATTGAATAGTTGTATTTTCATGGTGGGAGAAATATGCTCTGTCTCTCTCGTACTTATGACTTCTCTGCCGACCTCTGAAAAGTCCGTGGTCTTAACAAAAATTTTTTATAAATGCTTTAAAATATATTGGAAAAAGCGTTCTTCTGTACATATGCGAAGCACGAGGGAACACACTCGTGCTTCGTACATGTAGTGGTAACGTTTTTTTCCAATATATTTTAAAGCACTTATAAAAAATTTTGGTCAGGGCCACGGACTCTTCAGAGGTCGCTAGTGTTTCTATATATGCGAGAGAGAGAGAAGATATTTCTGCCGCCATGTTTGCCGCCACAGTTTAACACGGGACCTTGCGTTCTCTTAGTGTCTGTTCTGTGGTTTCTTATGTAAAGCATTGAACTTAACATTCTCTTATTTACTCTTCTGTGGTCCTGGCATTTTAAAATACTTTAAGCGCGAAATTTGAAATGCCACGACGTTCACCCAGTCTTCATATATTTGTAGTTAAAGTTATTTTTAAATAGATTTTAAAGCATAAGCAAGTTTAATACGACTTTATTAGATGCATCCTAGTAAGTTGTAAGTGTATCATATTAACATATTTTATGTCATCTCTAATATTTATAGTTAAAATTAAATTTCTATGAAAATAATTAAATTAGAAATATTTTCAGATATTTGTATTTCTTTTTAAAATTTTCAATATATTTCTAATTATAAAATTTCATTCATAATTTTCTATCCAAGATTATTGTTTAATCTACAGTTTATGTTTTGTTTATTTCAAATATATCTTTAACAATTAATTTCTATGCGAATACAATGAAATGATTTGTAACTTATCATATGAATTTATTCCTACATTTATAATATTTATAATGTATATTAATATAAATGATAAAATATCTTGTAGAAATAAAATTAAAAAAAACAAATGCACGCTATTTACCGCGCGACGCAAAAATACGTTTGGAAATTCCGTGATAAATTAAAAAAAATCGAAGAGATAAAAGAATTAAAAAAATTTCATAAAAAAGGAATTTTTTTCGATTTAGAAAAAAAATTAAATATAGTATCAGTAGGTTTTATCAATAGCCAATTAAGAAATTGTTATCGAAAAGAAACCGGTAAATGGTTTATAATTAGCGATAATGTATTTGCATTGTCTTTTTTTAAATGTTGACCTAAAGTCTACAAATATTTCAGGCTCCATTTTTATGTGCCGTCAAAAACAACCATAAAACCAATTTTAGGCACGATACCATTTCAAACCAGTAAAA
This sequence comes from Eupristina koningsbergeri, assembly GCA_018907245.1. Lineage (NCBI taxonomy): Eukaryota > Metazoa > Arthropoda > Insecta > Hymenoptera > Agaonidae > Eupristina > Eupristina koningsbergeri. Next base: position 10,978 of record JACCHV010000151.1, read on the forward strand.
ATAAATGAATTATCGCATTATTAAAATTAAAAGTTCAAAAAATAAAAGCACATGAGAAATTATGCTCTTTACAATTTGATGAAATGCACATTAAATCTTCTTTGTATTTTTTATTTAGTAAAAAAAATAATAAGTTTTGAAGATTTCGGCGAATTGTGCAGAACCGAAAAATTAGCTAATAAAGCTTTGGTTTTTTTAAGTGGTTTAACTAAAAAATGGAAGCAATTATTAGCGTACTATTTTTCGTTCAGCTCAATCAGCGCTAAAAATTTAAAATTTATTATAACTCAATTATTAAATATTTTAAATTCATTAGGCTTGAAAGTTGTGGCTACCATGTGTGATCAAGAAAAGATACAAGTTTCAGCCTTGAAACTGTTGAGGTTATTATTTAAAGGAAAGTGTTTTTATATTGTATAAGTTATTTATTTAATATATATAAATTTTTCAAAAGTACAAACTATGCTTATGTGACGACATACTGAACACAACTAAATAAGAGAACGGATAAACAGGTATGAGATACCAGAAAAACTCATCTACCTATTTGAAAATACATAGTCTGTAGTAATTAAAATAAAAGGGGCGCGTCCGTCTCGTACATAGACGAAAAATTGATTTCCCCATAATACAAAACATACATTACAAATGTAGAGCAATAAACCCCATAGACGAAGTAAAGATATAATATAATTAATACTTTCAACAGAACCAGTTAAACGAAGAGTCGCTGGGAATCCCAAATGTCAATTATTTTATTTCGAATAATAAACCGGTTTACATAATTTTTAATGTGCCTCATTTGTTGAAAAACATGTGAAATTGTTTAATAAATAATAAAATCATTTTCGAAGAATATAAAATAATGAATGATCAAAATGAAGTCTTATATACAGCCCATAAACAAGCATATATAAAATATATTATAAAAACATTTGAATTAAGTGAATTAGAAGATTTTTAAATTATCCTTAGTTTAAATGCAAATTCCTTTAATTTTAGTGACACTTATATTAAAATGAAGGTGAATATTACAGCAAGGCAGCTAAGCTATTCAATGGTTTTAGCTATCCATTTTTTTGTAAATCTGGTGAATTGCCTTCAGAGGCTCGGTAAACTGCCGAATTTTTAGTTATAATAGACTCATTTTTCGATTAATTAAATACCTCTAGTGCTTCTGCCACCGATACTAGATTAGTTTTCAAAACAGCTTTAACTGCAACTTCATCTCATTTAAGATTTTAGGATAGTGTGTTTGGCAAAATAAGTTTATGGAAAATAATTAATTTAGAAACAAATGAGGATAAGAATAATAATTTTTCTTTTTTAAAGGGGTCGGTTATTACAACAAAATCGGTAAAATCATTATGGAATGATTTAAAAAATGAATTGGATGTAGACTTTTTATATTTAAGAGCATTGAATCAAGATGCACTAGAGAACTTATTTTGCCAAGTGAGACAGCATAGAGTAATCAATACAAACCCTACCTGTCCTCAGTTCCTCGATACTTTAAAACTTGTATGGTTAATACTTTGGATTTGGTTATAAATAATAATAGCAATTATGAGGCTGATGATTGTGAATTGTTATATAACTGGCAACCATTGCTTACAAATGCTACAATAAATGAAAGCAACGATGATGATGTACTCAAAATGAATCAATTCTTTGATAAAGTATGTGATTCTATTGATTTACAGAGAAAATGTATGAATGTCAGTGAAAATGAAAATTATGATCATGTGACAAATGATTTTGCAAAATAAGAAAAATAAACAAGCTTTAGTCTATGTTGCTGATTATATATTAAAGAATATATAAATTAAAAAAAGGAAGTTGCATTGAATGTGACAATTGTTTATTAAATATTTTCTAAAGAGTAACATTTAAGATATCCCAGTGAAAATATGTATAAATTGTTATATGAATTACATGTACAATTATATGAATATCTCCATAAAAATGGTAGTAAATTAGATGTATAGGATAAATTTAAAATATTTTGTTCTGATAATTTAAAAAATAAATATAGTTTTTGTAATACACATAATAATTTTGATAAAATTTTGAGCGTAACATTACCTTTTCTTTTTTACAAGTATTCTTCTGATTTCAATAAAAAACTTAATATCAATAAAAAATCCCAGGGTCATTATAAAAAAATAAAAAAATTTAATAATAAATAATATTTAAATTATTAAGTTATTATAATTAGTATTATATATATAGTTTTATTTAGTAAATTAGAAATAGAATCACATATTTTATGTCTACACATCAGCCTAAATATATTATACATATTATATTGAATTTTAATTTATTCAATAATGTAGTAATTAAATATTATTTAATAATTTGTAATATATATATTTTTATGAACTCTATTAAAATATAGTATGTATGATAATAGTTTTAAATATTAATTTGTAAATATATATTTTTATTACATTATATTATTGTAAGAGCAGTGTGCATTATTACATAGAATAATTGTATAAACTTATATAAATATTTTTATAAATATATCAATATGGATATATTATTATTAATAAAATATGCGTAAATTTTGTGAAATTAAAATTAACTGATAAAAATGTTTATTATGCTACATAAATGACTTGTTATTAATAACAGCAAAATAATATATGAAAAAGAAAATAATTTGTAATTTTAAAATGTACATTATTATAAAATAATAATTATTTATTATTAATAACAATAAGATAAAAAAGATTGTATCAATAAAATATAATTTTTTATATGAAAGCACATATTTATTGCATATAAAATGTACTTACTAATATAATTATTAAAATGTTATTGAAATTAAATCTTTCAATATACAAACCTAAAATTTTTATTCATATTCTGTTTCTTCACAAAATTTGTTTCCTCTTTTGTTCCTTTTTATTAATTTAAATTTCTTATTTGGATTTCAAACACATGAATTTAAAATCAATTTTTTATTTTTATATACACTCACTGATCAACGATTACTTTATATAAATTATCATAATTCAATAAAATTAAAACTCAAACAATTTCAGAAATTTTCTCTTTCAGAAAAAGGTTTTGAATACAGCTTACATTGTATTAGGGAACAACATCGACACGTGCACGTATCACCAGTATCGGCTCTCGAAAAAGGTGGTAAGGGCGACAGTAAAGTGCAGGGCGCTTAAATTTTTTAGTCGTAGTCATGGCACGTTTGTCACAAGTTCTCTCATTTAAAGTTGATCCCCCCTGGAGATCAATTTCTGTATTAAACGTTGGCAACAAACGTGGCTGGGTAGTATGTTCTTTCTGTCTCACACTTATAGGTATATTATGATCTCTGAAAAATTCGTGGGCCGAGTTAACATTTTTTAGAAGTGCTTTAAATCTTATTTAAAAAAATGTTAATTATAAATACACAAATAATGAATGATTATTAATCTGAATTTTTTAATACTTTTAATGTTGGTATAACGTTAAATTTTCAATTTTAATTTTTAATTTTAGAGTTCAAAATACAAAAAAGAATCAAGTTAATATCTACTTATCTTTATAGTATTTTCTATCGAAATACAATTACTATTAAATTTATTAACATACCTATAAAATGGTTGTCGTTACTTCATTCCTAAATCTCATCATTTATATTTTTTATCTGCATCATTTATATTTATTTGCTCATATTTAAAAGTTTAAATAAAAAATACTTTTAAATTCATACGTACACTCGTTTTATAATTAAAACTTATTAAGTTTATACAGGAAATAAATTAAAAATATACACATATTTTTTTAACACAAATCTAAATGAATATCTCAGATTCGTCTTGAAAGAATTTTTTAAAGTGCTACAAGCTTAGTATCCGTTCTTCGGCTACAAATGTCAGAAAAACAAAAGAGTAAACACATGTAAACGGGTAACCATTATCGGCTCATGAAAAGGAACATGTGCGGTGAACTTATTCTGTTAAATTTGTCTAAATTTTAATTAATATCAAAGAAAAATCAGTTTTTAAATTGAATAGAATAATATGATAATTGTGTAATTATTATAAAATTAAAAAAAATTTCAAATTATTATGGCGCGGGCACTTTATTTCATGAGACAATCCTTCTATGGCCCGTCTATATAATTTGTTACCAGTTCTTTCATAAAGAGGGACATTATTAATGCAGTAACACGTACTGCTTAATCGAGTGTTACATATTTGTGTGTAGGTTTTGTGTACGTTTTTCTTGACATACATAATCAAGAAATTTGTAAAATATCTATAAAATATTGAATATATTTCTTGAACAAGTTCCTGCTTATTTTTGTGTTCATTAACTAGATGTAGATTATTGAATATATTCTCTGAAACATATTTAAAACGCATTATAATTTTTTCTTTCGATACATATTTCGTTACATGTGTAATTTACCATTTCAAAAAAATTTTCATTTTGATTAGATATATATAATTAATTTTCAAATTAGTAAATATGGTCGCAAAATCGATGCATAAATTGGTCACATTTTTTGGAATCATCTCAATTTTTCATGCAGCATATTCAGCAGTGCAACGTGCGTATTTTAAATACTCTTATTTACTTACTTTTTCTAATAAAAATTCATAAAATGATAAAAAATAATTTGATGATATTAAAAGAAAATTTGAAACGCTTCGCATAAATTATGTCAATTGTTTATAGATCGGTCTTATTTGAGGATAACAGAGCAGGAATTTACAACATTACCTATCGATGTAAGTATACATTTACATCAAAAGTATTATAAATTTTACATATTTTATGTAGTTTGTAAGATTAATTTAGTACAAAGTGATACAAATACAAAAGTCTAAAGAAAGTCTATCTAATTAAATTTTTATTTGTATTTTGTATATTACTCTCAAATGCTTGTTTTCAAATCAATAAATCAAACTTTTTTGTAAATAATCTGTTTTTAATCAAAATTATTTTATAAATTTACTTATAGATAATTGTACAAGGAGTTGCTAGTTTAATTGCTGTTATGTATGGTGTTATGCATATAGCTGGTGATTTTAAGGAAATAAGAGCAGTTGTAGATTTAGAAAATAAATCATGGGATACATTGCGCAACTTGCCATCATTTCAAATATTTAATCATCGAGGAAGATCCTTATCTCCAGAATATTTGGTATCAGAAAATGATAGGAGGGATAAACGAGACAAAAATTTATGAATATTGTTGTAAATGAAAACTTAGAGAAAATTGTGCACTAAATAAAATTTAGGCAATTGTTATTAAATAGCTAATTAAAAAAAAATGTAATTAAATGAGTATTCATTATGCTTTTGGGATTGTTAAAATACAACACCAAAATATGCATTGTAACATAAGGAAAATATTTTAATAAGGTCATTTAATAAAATTTTATTGTCAAAAAAACAAAGGATATGTGTACGATTAATTTTGTACAATCATAATATAAAAATTGTCATGTATTATCAATGTGGTATTCATCATTTGTTATTAAAAAATAAACAGGAAATTTTTAATTATAAATTGTAAGTTTTAGGCATCTTTTTTATTTTATAATAGAAAAATTTACTTTTTTAATTGCATCAGTATTGACAAGTATGTATATACATTTTACAATGATGCAAATTAAAAATATAAAGTCTCAAGATCTTAAACACCTTCACAGATCCTTCACATGTGACAGTTTTAGCAGAAATAAAAAACTTATGATTACATTTTGTTTTCATATAAATAAAATCACTTTTTCTGTTTTTTCTTTTCTGCTTCAGCTTCTTTTTCCTTTTCGATTTCATTAACATATTCACCGATAGTATCCGCATCTAACATCTACAAATATTATAATGATTAATAATAGAATCCAATTTAAATAACTATATTATTCGTGTATTACGTACTTGCATTGGTTGACCTCTGCGCATAACAGCTATTTCTAAATTCTTTTGACCTGACTGAACTACTTCAAGAAGTGCTCTAATAGCTAATTTTATGGTACCTTTGTCTGAAGCAACTTCTTCAACAGTATAATATTTTTCTAAAAATTCTTTTACTGTTTTAGCATTACGACCAGTAGCATTTGCCTAGACAATATTTAATATATAAATTTAATATTTAATGTATTGAATATTATTGTAATAATAAAAATTAAGAATAATTTATACATACTTTCCATTCGTAATATATACCAGAAGGTTCTGTTTGATATAAATGAGGTACACCATCGTAATCAAAACCTGCTAAAAGACATGAAATTCCAAAAGGTCTTCTACCATTACTTTGTGTATATTTTTGTTTTAAGCCTGTAAATGAAACAATAGTATACTATTATAAGCATTTATTCAATATTTGCTGATTAGATGTTTATGCTTTTAATTTACTTACTTGCCATAAACCTTGTAATATATTCTAATGTAACTGGATCCTCAACGGTTAGTTTATGACTCTGGCATTCAATTTGTGACCGATTAATTAGTACCCTAGCATCAGCTGTAAGACCAGCAAATGCCATAACAACATGATCATCAAGTAGACATATCTTGCGGACAGTACGCTCTTCCTGAAGTTTAGCTACAGATTTCTTTTCAACACCGAGTACCACTACATCTGCTCCACGAACACCAACCTTTAAGGAAATAAAGTATAAATTTATTTAAAAAATGTATGTAATATTTTTAACGGTGTGCAATTTAAGAAACATTGAGTTAAATGCAAATGGTTGAATTTATCATGAAATAAACTATATATTCAATGAAAGAATTTATATAAATTGCAAAATAAAATAATGCATAAAATATAAAATAAGGTGTGTCAAAATACGCTAAAGTAATTATAAATTTAATCAAGCTGCTTCACATATTAACTTAAAATCAAATCTTAAGGTTAGGACAGCTTTTTAATACATACCGCTGTGGATCCTTTTCTCACGGCTTCCTGGGCATATTCAACTTGAAGCAAGTGACCATCTGGAGAAAATACTGTGATAGCTCGATCGTAACGTGCCATTATCAAAATAAAAATTCACTTTGGAAATATTCGTAAACTGAAAATGACTATGCCGTTTCTCCGGTAAATATCCTCACCCATTTACATCAATGTAAATGTGTCCCAGTGTACCCAACGTAACGGCGCAACGATAAAGCAGGAATCGAATTATTAAATTTCTTTTGGTAAGAAGATAATAAAAACATTTTTTCGTAAATTCAATTGTATTTGGAGCAGTTTTAATAAAATTTTAATCAAACTTTAATCAAGTCTTAATCAATACACAACATTTTTATGCTGTTTTCTAAATGATATCCAAGACCAAGTGTTTCATTTTAAGTTGGATGCTTGCAATAGAAGAGACATCAATTTAAATTTTTTTTAAAAAAACAAAAAAACAAAAAAAACAAAATAGATTTAATCTATTTTTTATTTTCAATAAAATCTACAAATTAATATAAAAATAAATATTTTTATTTGTAGTTTTATTTAAGATACGCTACGAATCACAGATACGTATAAATTACAGGTGTAGGGTATACACGTGCTGGCGCTTCTTTTACCATTCGATATAATTAAATTGATTAATTGTTAATCATTTTTAATCATTTTTATTCATTTTTAGCATAATGGATACTTACTTACTTAATGAAATACTTAATCAAAACTCGAGATTTGCCAAAGGATTTTTAATAATAAAAACAGCATTTATTTATTTTTTTGTTCTTCTTCTAATAATTAATAACGATTGAATAATTAAACATCTTTTGCGCTAAAATTTGTTTCCAATTTCTAAATATAAATAGCTATCGTAGTATTTTATCGTAGTAATTGTAAATGTGAGAAAAATCGTGTAATTTACCAGTTATAATAAATTATTCGTGAAATAAATTAGATTATTAGTCGAGAGGAATAGATAGTGCCAAAAAAATAGATCGAAACCAAATAGACGAGGAGTGAGGCACTTTTTGATAATTTGTAATAAAAATTGCAATTAAAAGGGCGAGGCAGGTTATGGTGGCTGGTTATGAGGATGTAGAGTGTGTCTCGGGGAGTTGGACAGTCACTAAACTTAAGAGCCGAGCTCGCACTAAATTAGGAAAAATACCGAAAGACTGCGAGGCGAGACTGTGGAAGGGTAAAGTAATTTGGCTCGCGCGTAAAAAAGTAGGCGCACCGACCGAGTGAGAGAGACAGGTGTTGCCTTGAATCATTATCATTGGAAAATTATCATTGACCAAATGTACGCGCAGGAAAACGCCCGGTATATTTTTATGCGTGTGGAAATAGGTTTGCAATGTGTTCTCGAAAGGTGTAGAGGAGGATTGGTGGGGGTTGACAGCGAGAAGGCATCATTTTACTATAATCGCTTACGCTTAATACAGATTAGTCGAGAGTGCACGTCGCGTGGAACAAGTAGTCGTCGGGCTCGGGCTCGCGCTCCGGCTCCCGCTCCCGCTCCCGCACCCGCACCGGCACCGGCTCCGACTCCGACTTCGACTCCGACTCCCGGACTCCGACTCCCGGACTCCGACTCCCGTTCCGGCTCCGGCTCCGGCTCCCGCTCCCGCTCCCGATCGCCTTTCATCGCCGTCATGACGCGGTTCGTCTGCTTTTATTTATTTATTTATTTATTTATTTGTTTGTTTGTTTGTTTGTTTATTTGTTTAGTTGCTTGTTTGTTTAGTTGTTTGGCTGTTGTTTATTTATTTATTTCTCGCTGCTTTTTTACAAGTACATCCGCTCTCTCGATACGTACCATTGCAAACCCAATCACCCAAATAAACAAATCACTCTTAAATGCCCTATATACATCTTAAAATGGATCTTTCGTTTTGGATTGCCTTTTTTTCCTTCAACACTCCTCAAAACCACTCTCAACTCCTAGTGTCTCGACATTTTTCTCGTCTTATTAAATGACCATTTTTTACGAAAATTTAATTCAAAAGTTCTCGGTCCAACAACTAACAAGCGCAGCTAAGTATGAGGGCAAAATTGTTGAAACGCACAAGGCTTAGATTTACTTTGGTTTTACACAGGCCTTCGAGCTTAGATAATGTTGGGTAATTTTTTTTTGAATATTTGTTGCCATTCAAAACCCACACTCTATAGATAAACGGACTTCTAAAGAACAAAGAAACATTTTATAATTAGGGAAAAGTTATGCATGCCTTTAAACTTTACGTATTGTCTCCAAATGTATGCGTGTGCTCACGTAGGTAAATCACCCGCGGTAAAATCCGGGGGACCTACGACTCTAAACTTGTTCGTACAAACAAAAAGCTATCCAACACCCGTTCACTCGAATGAATCTCTACGTAAAAATGGTTTTTTCAATAAATTATTGTTTTATAATTTATGATAATCGATTAATCACACATAAACACACAAGCCAATGATTAGCTCTATTGTTAACATTATCAATTAATTAAAATTATCAATTCCTAAATAATTATATCCGGTTAAACGAAAATTTACTGTGTTTTAATACGCTAGGAAAATATTTCTTAATTTGCTAATCAAAAACTTTACTGATAAATATATGGATCGCATGTATTCTTTATAATACTTATTAAAAGCTAGACGCACTTTTTAATCTATTTTATTTTATATTATTTTTTGTACACTGACCGATTTATCGTCAATTAAAATTATAAAAATACTTTTTTCATTGATAAATTTAATGAGATAAAATATTTTTCATTAATATTCAAATATATAATATAAAAATTGGTTTTATATTTTATTATTTCAAAATTAAACTTAATGTTCAATATGTGTTTTTAATATAATATTTAACATTGTAAAATTAATCACATGCACAACAACAACAACAACAAAAACAACAACAACAACAACAACAACAACAAAAACAACAACAATAATAATATAAAAATAAATAAATCTACATTATTTGATTATATATATTTTTTATCATTTAATTTTTTATTTTTTTTATTTGCTTTTTAATACTTTTTAAGAAATAATATAAACCATGTTATAATGGTTTAAAGCATTGGATATTCATAAATTGTAAACAATTATTAAATATACATTTCGAAATAAAATTTTACAGTATAGTATATTGAAGAACCTATTTTATTCACAAGTAAAAAAAATACATTAAAGTAAATAAGTAATTTTAAAAAAATATTATTTTATAATTAATCAAATTATTATTAACATTATATATTATATATATTAGAATTTTTTTTTAATTCATATAATTAAGACATCTATATTTCAATATATTTTTTTCACAATATTAAATATTATTTCTGAATATGTTTTAGTATTCTCTAAAAACACTATATAGATTGAATTCAAATGAAAAGAAATTTTTTTTTTTTTTTGTAATTAGGAACAAATTATATATTTACGTATAGGTTTTACATTTCATTAAATATTAATTATCAGGTCTCATACCCATTTTTAAATATATAAATACATACATAATTTATGTTTAAAAATTGAAAAACGATACTGTAATTAATTATTATAAAGTAATAAATATTCATTCAATACAAGTATATATAATTAAAGTTCTTATATATATTAATAAGTGATTTGCTTTTTAAAATAACAAAATTATTAATTGTTATTATACTTATAATATTATAATTTATATTTCTTTACTTTGATATTAATTAATCCGATTATCAACATTCAATAATTCATCATTAATTTTTATAACACAAATTTTTCTGAACTTAAAAGTAAGATTTTTTATCCCATATTATCCTTATATGTAATGTTATAAAATATCAATACATTTATTTGATATAATTATTTATTCAGAAAATTGAGATGAATTACTTAAAATAATATTTCAACCATTATTTTTACTAAAATAACGCATTGTATTACACAATAAATATGTCAGCATTTTTAATTACCTGTTTCATATTCATAATTATCTCTACCATAAAAATCTTATCATTTTTTCAAATAAAAACGCGTGCATTAAACTCATCATCAGATAAGCATTTTTAATTTTTTTGATTAAATTGCACGTGATTTGAAGAGACAAAATTTATAAAATTACAATTGATAGATATTTACGATTTAAGTTTAAAAATGTAATAAAATACATTAATAAAAATATAAAAATAATAATTATTATTTTTATTGATAGTATTATTCTACTATTATTTTATCATTCAAAATTGATTATACTGTTAGTTTAGAATTAAATACAAAATATGAAGCAGATATAAACGAAATTTAATCAAAATATTTTATTATAAATAAGTTTTAATAAAAATACAAACTTTATCCTTGCAATATAACTGAAGATACAAACATCATACTAAAATAAAATTGTAAATAAATTTTTTAATTTTGTAATAAAATATAATACAAGGTTTTCTTAGTTTTTTAAATATTTTTTTATTATAGTAAAATCATTATTTAAAAAAAAATTTATATTTCTATAACCATTAAGGATTAAAAGATAAATAATGACAATCGATCAATCTATAATTCTATAAGAATATATAATTCTATAAAATAAAATGTTTATTTATTTATAAGACTTGATTTGGCAAAAATATGAACAAATTGATAAAACAATTATTACTTGATAATTGTAAATTAAATATATATTGGATTAAAAATACCTACAATTAAAATTTTATTGCATATGATAAAATTATCTTTTATCAATAATGAAAGCTTTATGTAAATAAATAAATAAATCTATATATACATACATATAATTTAAAGTTTCGTTGGAATCTTTTTCTTGAATACATTCTAATTAATTATATAATATTATTGAACTTGTAATAGTTTCCTGTTAAACAATAACTTTTTAATTACAATTGAAAAGCATTTATAATAGTTAAATTTTTTTATGTATATCTGAATTTTTATTAAAAATTTGTTTCACGGTTTTAAATACGATTTTAAATACGATTGATGATACGCAAATAACAATTAATTTTTAAATGTAACTGTAAATTGTATCAGATTTATGTTTCTCGATAACACATCTATGGATTATTATAATAAAAACAATTAAAAACAGTATATAAATATATGTGTTTAAAATGTATCATGTGACGTACAAAATAAAACAAAAAATATATGTTATACATACTGTATATAAACATAATTAAAAAAAATTATTTTAGTCGGTCATTATCAACCAGTACTTTAGTTTGTAATTTTTTAAAATTAAATATAAATAACTGAAATAACATTAGGGGAGTTAACTATGAAACTAATATTACGAGTAAAATATATAAAGTGAGCGATTCTGTATTAAGTTTGTACATCCAACAAATTAAATTGTGAAACTTATTTATATGAAATATTATAAAAGAAACAATAAAGGTAAAAGAAAAAATTTTGAATTACTTTTATTAAATTAATAATATACGTGAAAAATAGAATGATTTTATATTGTTTTTAATTTGAGCCCAATTAATAAAGTGATGACTCTAGATGATAATATTTATGATTATAAAAATAAAAGTCGAAATTATATTGAATTTAACGAAGTAATTTTTTAAAATAAATATATTATAAAAATTATTTTAAATTATATTAATACTTTTAAAATTGATGTTTAAAAAAATTATGAAAAATAATTATGAAAAAATAAATGTAACACATTTATTACAATGCTATTTCAGATAACCTTCAGTTTCATTGCTGCATCAGAAAAGATGTAATTTGTCATTTGAAAATATGATCATAAAAAATAATTCCTTATTTCTTTATTTGACCCAATATTGTTGATCTCAAGAATTATCATCTAACATTCGATTACCTAAACAACTAAATAACTATTTATATAAAGTATATTATAATTCTTTTTTTTTGTGCGCTCGTATAAACTTTATTGCAAATAAATGATTGTGAAGTGTTAACAGGATTTAAATTAAAAACGAGTCTGAATTAAATAAATAACTTGAAAATGACGCATGTTTTTATTGAAACATTTAATTTAGCAATTTTCCGCATTTTTTTTTTTTTTACTCTTAATAAAACATGGAAATAGTTTATATTATGTAATTCATTCTAAATTATTAAAATTAATTTTGAAATTTAAAAAAAATCTTTTTTTTAATATCTTATTAAGTTGATTTGTATTGTATTAAAGCTTTTCATAATCTGTTTATTTAGAGTTATAAATTATATTGTAAAGTATTTTATGCTTTTTTTGTTGTTTAAAAGGTATATTTCGTGAATTCTTGTACATTTTTTAGAAAAAAATTCCGAATATTATATTATCATATATTGAAACAAAAATTTTATTGAAATACATAGAAATATAAAAATATATTGTATTAAATGGTAAAAAACTCTAGATAGATCTAATTATTTAAAGGGAAAAGTCTAAACCACTTAAAAATGAATGAAAATTCTCGATTAATAATAAGTTTGAAGAGCTTTAAAACTTTCCTAATATATTTTATTGCTAAAAAATAATAAATTAAAAATTGATAAATAGTATTACATTCTTGTATTTATGAAATTTAATACCTTAAATTTAATTTCAGTTTCTTAGATAACATTAAAGTATTCTCCACTTTAGAGTCTTATGGATGTGATTAAAATTTGTAAAAAAAAAATATTACATTAATAAAAATGAATATTAGTTACATATATTATTTTTATAAATATGCAATTTTAACCATTTTTTTGCCTATTAAATCAGTATATAATTAAAAGTATAGAATTTACTTATAATTATAACCAAGATTATTTTTTTAATTTTAGATTCCGATGTAGTTTTTTGTTATAATCAATAAAGCTCATCCTGAGTTTTTGAGGAAATAGATCATTGGTAAAAAAAACTGCCATTCACATGGTGATAATATAATGGAGTTATGGTCGATGTTCAGCAGAACAATGATAAATGCATATACATGCTATATTACTCTGTTTAAAAAAATATTCTATTTTATCATTAAAATGCAAAAAAATTTGGTTTATATTTAATGTATAAGTTTGACGAAAAGTAATATAATTTATTTATCAAGAATGCTATAAATATATATTGATAATTATTAATGCAATCACACGTGTAAACAGTTTAATATATATATATATATATATTTTAATGGACAGTAAAATAATTTATGACGTGAAATTAAAAGATAAATTACATTTATTTTCGAGTATATATAAAAAATTAAATACTGTACTACGGATAAAACAGAGTATACATTTCATCTATTACTTCCCTAAGAATTGCAAATATATAAAAAAAAAAAAAAAAAAAAAAAAATTACGTCAAGTTATTGTAAAAACCAAAAAAACTGTTGATAAAAATAATAATTGTGCATCTTCTGAAGGAGAACATTAATAGAATGAATGTAATTTAAGAGGCAGGTTACTTGTCCCGTGACATAGGATGCACGCACATGTACTCACAATGACTACCAATATTTTTTTTCTTTTAGGCTTACTAAGAAAGCATGTCTGATCGGCGGAAGCGTGATGGTCGCACTCATCCTGATAACTCTAATCACTGTAATTGCAGTTCAAAGTGGTGGATTAGAAATAAAGGAAAATAAATTTGACAGTAAATCAAAACTTGGGCATTTTGAAAAGGTATTGTTGCAAGTATAAATAGTAATAATAGCAGTTGAATATGATTCCTGATTTCAAAATAGAAGGTGAATGAATTTTGCTGACGAGTGTTGAAAAGTTGTTTCGAAAATTTACGATCAACAAAAAACATACAAGTTACAATTTTACATTCAAAGTATTTATAATATATTGATGTAGAGATATAGAGGTATATAACTTTGGAGATTATGTTATAAACGTATTAATACAAAGTTCAAACGTATTTCCTGTTCGATATGACATTTTAAATGTATTTTTTTAAATTATATTAAATAATATTTTATTGTGAATAAAGTATTTTAAAATATAACTCTTGAATAATTGGCTGCTTTGTACTAGTATTGCATAATTTAATAATTGCAACTAAACATTTTCATTCACTATGAATTAAAAAATTCTTTTTGTGCACATCAAATGATAATAGATAATATTTGTTTTTATTGTTGAAAATATTTTTAGAATTTTAAGCTAACAATATTTTTTTTATAAAACAGTTTGATATGCAATTATAACATTGTAAGCTGTAAAAGTATTATAAAAAAAAAAACAAAAAAAGAAAAACAAATTGTATATACGTGGTAACTAATATTTGTATTGACTATAAAATTAGTAGTTAAAAATATTTTATTTATTTATATTATGTTATAAAATATCAATACTATCATAAATATTTTTTTTATTGATAAATTTTTTTTTTGCATTAATAAAAATGTTTGACTAATGTTCAGATAATCCAAGAAATATTGCAATTATTATAAAAGAATTTGAATTTAATGTTCTCATTAAAAAACTATTAATAATAGAAAACTCAAAACAAAACTATAATTTCTTGATTTGATAAGAGAGACATCATATCAATTTAAGTAAATAATTTTAAATACTTATCCTCAATTCTGTTGAAGTGTTTATAGATTATCTTATATACATTCTTTTAAAAAACTATAAGAAAAAACTATTTTTATTTCATCTTATATTTCTTCCTTTAGTTTTTGCACACTAAAAGTGCATCTTTGTTTAAAAAATTCTTATTAACATTTTAATTATATTATATTATATAAAATATAAAATATGTAGTTCTGAATAGATATTAGAGGTTACTCAAGTGTTTTTTATTTTTTTTAAATTATGAAAAATTATGAATTATAATCAATAATTTAACCACTATTTATTGAGAAATCTTTAGTTGAATAAATTACCGAACAAAAATTAATATTCCAAATCGCAGTATTTGATTCATTTTTTTGCGTATAATTAAAACTTGTTAATTAAAAACTTTTCAAATAAAACAGTGAGTGTGTATTTTTTTTACATTTCACAAATTCTATCTAAAATCTAATGAAAATGAACCTTTTAAATATATTTAAAAAGCGATACACACTAAAAATACGTTTTATGTAATTTGATAAGTTTACTTTGATGTTTTAAGTCCGAAGCTGTAATTTTTAAGCCCTTATGAAATATGAAAATATTGCATCTCTTGCCTTAATACCTTAAAGGTTTGAAATTAACAAGTTATATTATAAGTATGGTGCAAAGAATCGAAACCATAAAAATTATAAGCTGCAATAAAACCATCGGTATAACAAATATAAACCTCGTAATGAAAAACGATACGACGAAGCCCAAATGTAACTCAGTAAATAATAAAAGGAAATAAAAGAAAATTGAAATTTGAATCGCAGGCTGCAGTGGCATCGAATGGACCAGAATGTTCGCACATCGGGAATATGATGTTGAAGCGGAAAGGATCCGCCGTCGATGCTGCGATCGCGACTCTCCTTTGCGAAGGTGTCGCTTCCTTCCACAGGTGTGTACTGCCATTCAAAAACACTCGAATGTTTACCGGTTAAAAATGTTGTACGTTGATCGACTCTGTGAGAGGCCCCGAGGCAAACAACAACTCAACAATGTTTAATATTTTGCCAAACGATCGATTTTATCGGTGTGAATGTAAAACTTCCTGACAATATTTATCATGAGATCGTAAGATAGGCTTGAAATTTTAACGAGCATCAAATGACTGTGAAGGAAATCCATTTGCTGATTTTTTTGTTTTTTTGTTTTTTTGTTTTTTTGTTTAGCATGGGACTCGGAGGAGGATTTTTAATGACGATATACGATAGTTCCGACAAATCTGTAGCATTCTTGGATGCGAGAGAAACGGCTCCAGCATTAGCCAATGAAACCATGTACGGTGGAAATGCTAGTTTATCTATCTTTGGTAATTATAAACAATTTTAATAAAATTCAGTGCTTTAGGGCATCAGTCGACTGAATGTAAACTACCCTGTTCGCATTTATTAAGAGTTATAGGGAGTTATAGGGAGAATATACCTCAGCTTTAAATAATATCTATTTATATAATAATACAAATATTTGCTTAAATGCAAATAAATTAGAACTATACTTGAAAACTCATTAGAATTTTGTTTTATAAATAATACATTAGTCTACTAATTAAGGAAATTAATTTTTTTCAAGTACTAAGTTTCAAGAAAGAAGTTCATACAATTCACATGAAAATAAAAAAAAACTTAAGCCATTAAATCTTTGCACATATAATAGTAAGATAATATTTTAACATAATCAATATATTATTATAAAAATTAAATTCGATACTACAGTAAGTGTTAACAAATTATACATTCTCTTATTAGTGGTATTAGTAAAATTGATCAGATACAATGTTGATTTATAATTGTATTTTGCTATTATAATTATATTATAATTGAAAAAATTTAATTGAATAGGTAATGCGAATGAAAGAACTTTTTTTAATTCCAACTGAATTAAATTAAATGAGAATAAAATGTATAAAACTTTTATAATAATCATGAAAAATAAATAAATAAAAAATGAATTACATATTGTTAAAATGTTTCTATTATAAAATTGTGCAGTTATGCAATTATACAGTTTGAGTAAACATTATAGGATTTGCACGCACGTTAAATGTAACAAAGCTCTATTGTAAAATTATAAATAAATTACATTTTAATCTAAAGTACCTGATATACAGTACAATTAAATTATGGTTTCTTATTAAATTACTTACAAAAACCGTTACAGTTTTTAATGCATTATATTATTATCTATTCTATTATTATTATTATTATTATTATTATTTCAGATTTGTAATTTATAAGAACGAAAATATATTATTATTAAAATTTTAAAATGATAAATTATTGAAACTGTTTAATACACAACCGTACAAACCTTTAATTTTTTAACTTTAATTTAAACAAATCTCTCAATCATTTTTAGGAGGACTGTCGGTTGCAATACCAGGTGAGTTAATGGGATACTGGGAAGCCCACAAACGGTACGGAAAACTTCCTTGGAGAGATTTATTTCAACCTGCTATACAATTGTGTAACATTGGCTCTATTGTTACAAAGTATCTTGAGAACAGTCTCAAGGGAAAAGAAAATTTTATTAGAGCTGAACCAACATTGGCAGAGATTCTTATAAATCCAGAGACAGACAAATTGTTTTCCGTAAGGCTCGCTTCTGCAATAAATATTTATTGAGTATTTGTAATTTCAATTTATATGAAAGACACGTATGCTCAATGTGTGTCATTATTTAGGAAGGTGAGAGGATAAAACGTCCCGTTTTAGCAAAAACATTAAGAATGCTAGCCGACTCTAATGATCCTGTACATCTTTTTTATAATGGGGAAATAAGGAATAATTTAGTGGATGAACTGTCTGAACGTAATTCAATTATCACGAGAGCAGATTTTTCAAATTATAAGTATGACTTTTTTATACTGTTCTTTTTTTTCTTTTTTTCTTTTGTTTTTTTTTTGTTTTTTTGTTTTTTCAAAGAAAAAGTTAAAAAAACAAGATAAATTTATTTCTTGAATTTTTAAAGTTATTATAATTTGTTCAAAATTTTTTTAATTTTTAAATCAATGTTAAAAAAATTATGAGAGAAAACTTTTATTATAAAAATTATAGTATGGTTAAATAATGGTGAAGAATTTTAAGATGAATTATGAAAAAATTTAAAAATCTCATTAAATATATGATTAGTAATTAAATAAAATATTTTATTAACTATAATAAATTCAATTTTTATAATGTATTGTATAGAATTCCTACAGATGTATTTCATGAGAAATTTGAGTTTTTAAATCTAATTTAAATCTATACTTACATACATCTTACACAAGCCGACACATACGCAAATGAATATAAATTAATATATTTTACTTACTACATAATAAAATAAAAATTGTTAGGCGCATTAAGTATTCAATTTACTGCAGAAATTTTAATGAAAATAACTGAAGATATAAATAATTAATAAAATCAAAATTATGAAATATAGTACATATAAAATAGACCAAGCAAATAAATATTTTTTTCTTTTTCAGTAAATTAAAAAAGTTAAAGAATACTCAATTTAATTTTTATTTACTCATATAATTCGTTATTTGTATTTTAAAAAAACTTATAAATTTTACATAAATTTAATTTTATTTACTCCAATTATATTATGGATTATTTGAAAAAAATAAAATATTAATATAAAAATAAATTTTATTTTGAGATAACAATAGTTTTCTCTAAATTTTTAAAATAAAATAAACATTCAATTATAATATTATTCGATCGAATTTGAAAAAATGAGTAAATTTATATATAATTATTTTAAATTAAATTAATTATGGGCATGATTATCTTTTTGACATATTATCAGTTCATGCAAATATAAATAACGGCAGAGCGGGACTCAATTTTGTGACAGTTAAATTGCCATTAATTTCGTTTTTTATTTCTGTCCGTATTTTGCAGAAATATGTTTATGAAATTAGAATTTAATTATGTAAAATAATTGTTTAATATGTACATGTATAAGCAAAAAATGAAGCCAATATTCTTTATTTTAAATCAATTCTGCTGGGGAACTCGTCAATAATTATTTTCTTTAAATCACGATTATATTTCAGGAGGCAAACAAAATTATATTTATTTATTTATGTATCCGCTTTGATTAAATTTGATTGATATTTGTTCAATAAACATCGATTCAATAAACATCGATGATATTGCAAACTGGAGCGGTAGCAGATTTTTGTTTTGTTTTGTTTTGTTTTGTTTGTAACGTACAGTTGAATCCCATTATCGTTCGCATAAAATTTCCCTTTAAGCGCAAGTGGTAATCGTAATCGTAGTCGTAATCGTAACCGTAAGCGCAAGGATTAATTAATTAATGCACTTCAAAAAAAAAAAAAAAATTGATTTTGACAACAATTGATTAAAAAAAAAAACAATTACAGGATCAAGTGGAAAAGTCCGATCGAAGCCAGAGTCAAGGGTATGCTAGTGTACACGGCGCCACCTCCGGGCTCCGGAGCTCTACTCGCGTTCATGCTTAATGTGCTCGAAGACCTTGTCCCAGTCGAGGATGAGAAAGTTATGTATCAGAGAGTCATTGAAGCGTTTAAATGGGCCTACGCAAAAAGAACAGAACTCGGCGATCCTGACTTTGTCGATATAGGTTTGTGCGATAAGAGACGGCGACCAGCTTTTTTATTTTGCATCATCACAAATTTCTATAACTTAATGCAGCATTGAGTTTTCGATTGTTTTTTAAATAAATCCGAAAATACAGTCTTTTATTTGCTTTATCGTAAAATAACAATGTTAATTTACTTTGCAACCAGTAATATTATTGAATTTTTGTATTTATTCTTAACCTTAACGCAAATAAGAAATTATAATACATGATTTATTCAAGGGGATATTTGAATAATTTTAATTGCATAATACTTTATTTTGTTTATTATTTCATTCAAGCTAAGGATACTTTAAAAAGAATTTTATGAAATATTCAGACAATCTGTAAATAAATCAGCAATATTTTGATTATAGACAATTTATCATATACTACATAATTGAACAGCAATTATAACAATTACTATAAAAGTTAATTTTTACCGAGAATTCCTTACAGTTGACATATTTTAAAAAAGATGATTGACCTATTACATAACTGAAAAATTACGATCATTATCCTTATTAAGATAATGTTCCTTAATATATTTTAACATTTGAAATTTAAAGTTAGTCAATTGGTTAAAAAGACATGTTTTATTAAAAGTGATTTATTTTATAAAGTTCCAATCTAATAAATACATTCGATTTTAAATAGTATTTTTAATATATATATATATATATATATATATATATACACACATATCATTAAATATAATTTTATGATCGATAAATTTTAGAGGAAAATTTTTACATTTTTAAAGGTTTTTTTTTTTAAAAACAATGTTGTGAAATCAATTTATGAATTTGTTATAAATAGTTTTTAAAAATCTATTTCTTAATAATTTAATATTTGGTTTTACAAATTATTATGTGTGAATTTCAAATTTTTTTTTTTTTCATATATTACTACAATATATTAATGTAAAGCTGATAATTATTGAAATATTTTATAGATATGCTTGTTAAAAATATAACGTCAAAAGCATACGCCGATAAAATAAAAGCGCGTATTGAGGATGATAAGACACACGAGGATCCAAAATATTATGGTGCTCAGACCACAAATAAAGAGGACTATGGGACTGCGCATGTGGCAGTATTAGCTCCCGATGGTTCGGCGGTATCAGTGACATCCACAATCAATCAAGTGTAAGCTAATGTCCTTAGCATTAGTTTATTTACAGTAATATTTTTTGTATAAATGTGTAGCCAATCCTTCTTATAGAGTTTAATTATATAATTAGACCTAAAGAGACCAAAGCTCTTTCGTTTCAAAAGCAGTCACAAAAACTAAAATTTCATTTTTATTTACAGTTTGGGTGCAAAAATACGATCGAGATCTACTGGTTTAATTTTCAATGATGAAATGGATGATTTTAGTTCACCAAATATCACGAATGGCTTCGACTTGCCACCTTCCAAAAATAATTTCATTCGGCCATTCAAAAGGCCATTGAGTTCAATGACTCCTACAATAGTGGTAATTATGTACATGTATAATACACTATAATTATAAAATATTATACAATTATTGATAATTTATGTTATGTAATGATGTGGATTGTTTATAATAATACATAGATAACAATTTATAATATAAAAGTAATAATATTTCTTAAATTTTTTCTCTTTTGAATAAGTGTAGCCAAAAAATGTTTTCCATGTATGTCTAAGTCATTGTGCAACATTTCGATAAATTCGAGTATAAAGACCTTGTATTTATTAATGTTCATAATTTGCAATTATTTTAAATTGAATTTTCTAAAAATTAAAACACTAAGAATGAATCTTATTGTCAAACGATTTTTAACAATGATTGATAATAATTTAATATGACCATTTTTTTTATTTTACTGTAATTGAAAATGTTTAAAAACGCAGCCGTAAAGGGAAAACCATACTTAATGCATTAATTTTATAAAACAACTATCAATACTTTTTAATGTTCAGAATTTTCTCAATCAAATTTTTTATCTATAATTTATATTTCTTTAGCTGGATAAAGATAAAAATGTAAATTTGGTTATTGGAGCTGCTGGTGGATCTAAAATAACAACAGCTATTGCATTAATTATGATACTGAATCTTTGGGATAATTACAGTATTAAAGAAGCCATAGATGCTTATAGAATCCATCATCAAGTAAGTTTATTGATATCATTAAACTTTTAATACCCAATAACAATAAGTAATATACATAGTAATAATATTTCAATAAATAATATGAATTGTCTGTTAGCTTTTCCCTATGGCGATTCAAAATGAAAACGGATTTCCTGATAAAATATTAAAACATTTAAAGAAGATCGGTCATAATGCTACTATATATTCTGGAATCGGCAGTGCTGTTACAGCTGTACAAAAGAGAAATGGAATAGTAACTGCTAATGCTGATTACCGAAGACAGGGTCAAGTAGATGGAATTTAAAGAATATTTATATAATTAACTACTTCAGTTCATGAAAAAACTTTCCTTTTTGTTTGCTAAAATAGTCAAATGTCACCAAAATTTAGATAATTTTCTATCTATGCTGAGTTCAAAAATACACGATTTTCTTACATTAATGAGCTTTTATTGTATATATTGAATATTAGAATAAAAATATTCATAAACAACACACGATAAAATATTTAAATTATTTTTTTTTTTTTTAATTTATATATGTACGTATAAATGAGCTATCAAAAAATCAATAAACATGCGATTTAATTTTGAAATTCAATCTCAATTTTAGACTCCTATTTTACATTGCATACTTTTTTTTCAAATTATAAAAATTCATTTATTAAAGCACTTATTTATTCATTTATAAATAACGAAAAGTCGTTTATTCGATTTTTACAGTTCAGCAATTTCAAATTTCATAATCATTAATCATTTAAGTCTAATTTATTTATATATTGTTTATAATTATAATATTTAAATATTATGATAAAACAAGATTAATTATTATAACGATTATTTTTTCATGGGCTGAACGTAAAAATAAATTTTACGTTGCGAAATAATGTACCAATTATGTAAAAATTTGTAAATTTACTAATTTTTCATACTTTAGAATAGAAAAATCAAAAAAATATTTTTACCGTACTTAAATATATTATTTTTATAAAATTAAATTTGTAATTATAACATTTGGAATTTTTAAACAAATTTAAAATTGTAATTTAAAAATTATAATTTTAAAGTAATTATAAAATAGTATTATTAGCAAGCATTAACATTTAATAATATTTATAAGTATCATTATAACTATGTATTATTAATTTTGTAAAAAACAAAATTTTTTAAAAGGATAAAAAAAAATAAAATGAAGCTATTATACATTATAAATGGATTAAAAAATTTTATAAATACTTTTTAAAATAATAGACATGTTTTGTGTGTATGAAATAAAATGAATAGAATCAATAAAAATTCTAAATATAAAAAATAAAAAAAAGTTTATTTCAAGTGTTCAATTCTACATTGTATTACTACGTAATATTTTTAAATATTATGTAGTTATATTTTAATAAATATTTTACAAGTATAAATATTTTTTAATGTAATGTTAAGAGTGTAAAACAAAAAAATAATTAATATATGAAAAAAAATTGTTTATATATAAATGTTAATGACTTATAATATTTCATGAAGTATTTTAATATTTTTTAATTATTTTTATATTTTAACATAGTCTATAATATAATATATTGCTTTATTCCAATAAACTAATATTTTAATATAAATTACTCTTCAAATTCAATTTTTTTATTTTATATTAAAACTATTTTTCATACAAATGCTGATTATTAAAGTAAATAATGATATCAAATAATGTGTCTTTGATTTATAGGTATATTATTTAATGTATCTAGATTATATTTAAACGTTTTGATAAGTTTTCTTTTTAAATTAAGTGCTCAAATAAAATAAAAAATGTTTATAAAATATATATTATATTAATTTTAATCATCTAATTAAATATTCAATAAATACTAATACAAGGCAGTAAAAATTTTTACTAAAAAAATAAATTAAATTTATAAATTTAATAAGGTTATAGTGTAATAATAATTATTTATTAGATATATAACAATAATCTTTAATAATTTTCTCATTATTTAAAATATGCAGAGAACAAAAATAATAATTAGTTTTATAATATTAGATTATTTATAACTGAATCGAAACGAGTTTTAATTTGAAATATAAATAAAATATAATATAAATAAATAAATATATACATATAGATAACTTAATAAATTATGAATTTTATTACATATTATGTACACAGTACATTCTCTTCTCATACATACATAATTTATATATTTGTAAAATTTAAGTGCAAATAAATTATGCTTGATTAATAAATTATATTATATTGGTATGTATATATTAAAATTTAAGAACTACTATCACTTTCTGAAAGTTCAGCTTGCTCTTTTATTTTTTGAATAATTTTTTTCCTTTTTTTAATTTTATCTAGTCCTTTTTTCGATTTTCTGTATATTTCAATTGCTTTAAGCTTTGACTTCAAAGCATTAGCTTTATCTTGTTCTCTTTGTGGAATAATGTCTTCAACTATACTCACAATGTTTTTAGGTGTAATTTTAACATTATCATCATTATTTTTTTCATTTGCATTTTCAGAAATCCATTTTATTTTTTCATCTTCATTTGTTTCTATAATCGTCATTAAATCCTCAGGTCGCTCTTTAAAGTTTTTCTTATTTTTTTGTGTTATTTTTAAAGATTTTTTTAATTTTTTACTGGAAGATGCAGAAGCTTCATCATCCATAAGTTCAACATCTTCATTTTTACTACCTATTTTTTGAACAGCCATTAGTACTCTTTTACTTAAACTTGCTTCAATAGATTTTGGAACAACATGAACTTTGAAGTATGCATCTATTGATTTTTGATTTTTATTTTCTATTAGTTTGTTCATAACTGGTGTTATAATTTCTTCAAATTTAAATTTTGTCCAACCAAATTTTTTTTTAACATAATCCGCTAAAAGAATTAAATTTGGTTTACCCCATGTAAAGGCTTCTTTAGACTCATCTATCATTGGAGCAATATATGCTTGAACAACAGCTTGATTAGGAAAACCTAAAAATATTAAAATATGAACAATAGTCAAAGCACACAAATATTACTTTTTTTTTTTTAATTTATAAGATATATACCTTTTTCAATCTGAACATGTTTTAGTTTATTACGTAAAGATGGTTTTCCAGGTGCAGATAATTTTCCTGCTCTAAACCATGTTGAAAAAGCTCTTAAACCACGTAAAATATCTTCTCCATCTGAAGGAAAAGCTGCTAATATTTCTAAAGCTGTGACAGGACCTACGCCTACTAAACCATTTGTATAGTCGCTGCCAACTAACAGAGCCAATTGAATCAATTCTTTTCTAGAAAGTTCTATAAAAAAAATTAAATTAACTTTCAAATTCTAATTAGATTAATTATTTTAAAATTAAATTTGAAATAAATAATTTAACTAACTAAAATGATGTTTAATATCGTCAGATAAAAATTGTAAAACTTTTTTATTGTTGTCAAAAAAATTTTTATATACGCATTGTCCTCCAAAAAGCCAAATATCTGAATCATCTGTTATAGTTCCATCAGTTAATTTTATTTGCTCTAAATAAGCACATTGTGCTTCAGCTTCCATAGGAGCTATAATATACGGAATTCCAAATAATTTTAAAAGTTCCTGAGCTTCTGATCTCATTTGATCTGTAATATCAGTTGCTTGTCTTTCAAGTTTACCCAAACTACTAGATATTTGTTGTTGATCATTTTCTAATTGTTTCTAAGATATAAAAAAATTATTCTCTTTATAAAATGTTATCATTATTGTATAAGTATTTTAATTTCTTTATATTATTTTACCATCATTGATTCAAGTGTTGCTTCATCTCTAGGAAGAACTGGATCCAAGGTTTTTTGTGGAAGTTCCAATATTTCTTCATTAATTTTTTCTTGATGTTTATTACTCGTTGTTTGTTCTTTAAAATTTATCACAAAATTATCGATAACCGAATCTTTATTATTATTTTTATATGCTTCAATATCTGAAGTTTCATTTTTTTTTTCATTTACCTCTGTTTTTATAAGCACATCATTGGTAATTACTGATTTTGTAGAACTTTCAGAATTTAATGAATTTTTATGCAAATTTTTTATTTCAATACCTTGATTACATTTATCTATAGTTTCTTGACTATATTGCCTTTGTATTTTATCAGAAGTTATTGAATAATATGTATTTTTCTCATTTTCAAAAAATAATTTAACTTTTTCATCTTCAAAATTAGACAAATTTTCTTTTTTAGTTAAATTCACAAAAGTGTTAGGAATATTTTCTTGAATCTCATTCATTGTAGATTTACTATCTTTAGAGATTGGTGTGTTAATATTATTACAAAATACATCAGCAAATATATCATCTTCTAATTCTTCATCAGCTTTAATTGTTATTTGAAAAGTATTAGTTAATATTTTGGAATCTATCAATTCTGGAATAGGAACTTCTTTGATTTCAATAAAATCATTACATTCAGAATCTGATGATTCCATAGATTTATTAGAATTATTACTTTTTATTTCTTTATTGTTTACAGCATTTTTTTCTGAAACCTCTTCAAAATCATTAGATTCAGATTCTGATGTTTCCAAGGTTAATTTCTTGTCAGAAATATTAGATATTTCTTTACTACTATTCATTAATTTTTCTAAATTTTCCACAAAATCAGATTTTGAATTAGATTTTACATCAGTTAAATTTTCTGTTTTTATTTTAATAGAATCAAATAATTTTCTTTTTTTTATTTTATTTCTCAAGGATAAATTTTTTTGCATTTTTCCTTTTTTGCTGGAAGCTTGAGAACTATTATCATCAGATAGTTTTTTATTTTTTTTACTTTGTTCAACTATTTTTTCAATTTGATCTCGCGTTAAGCCACTGTGCTCCAACATGTAAGCTAAAGCAGGATTCATTGCTGTTTTTGGAATAATACTATTAGGTAATAAATGAGAATCGTTTAATTTAGTTTCAGAAAAACTATCATCTGAAAACCAATCTTCCAAATCATATGCATGCATGTTATCAATTATAGCTTCTGAATTGTTAGACTTTATAGATATTGAATCTGTACATCCTTCACGTGAATCCGTATTCTGTTCATTTATTTCATCAATATTTGAATCATTTGAATCACTAAGTTTGTTACTATTTTGTGCAGCGCATTTATCTAAATCTAAAAAAAAAGATGTATTATTAATATTTTAATAATTTTTTATAAATTAATCAATAAATTTTTATTTACCTGAATTATTATTATTTTATTAAAATAAAAATTTACTTTTTATCATTGTTTTTTATTATATTTAATTTTATGAATTAGTTACCTTTATTATTTAATTAGTTACATTACCTTTCATGTAAATAACTCTAGTTTTACTGTCAGAGGCAATACGGTAAACATCATCTTGTTGTGTTGTTTTAATTCCCTGATCTGTTAAAAGCTTATCTAACTCTTCTAAAGTTAACGTTTTTCCTCCCATTTCTTTTTCTGCAACTTCAAGAGATTCTTGAACGTACCGTCTTTTTAACAATCGTTTCACTTGAAATCCAGAATAATTATTAGAACCCTAAGAACATAATTAAAAATTTCTTAATCATTATTTTAATATAACAAAGAATTATTAACTAATAATTTATATAAATTATATAATTTGTATAAAACTTGTAGTAAAATAATTGATATAAAAATAAATTATAAATATATATAAATTATTTTGAATAATATTAAATAGTAAATAAATTTCAAAAAAAAAAAATTAATTTTATACCACTGGTAATTCATGAATACGTCCCCAAGAATTTTGTTTTCTGGTTTCTTTCAAATCTGTTAGAATATCATATCTAACATCTGCTGGTAAATTCTTAAATTCTTCATTGTTTATCTCAACATTATGAATATTTCCCATCCATTTTATTTGTTTCCGAGGACTAACATTTAGTTGGTGTTCATCGTCTGAATCTATATAATCATCTGAATCTATTGATTCACCAATATTAGGTATATCAGGTAATTTGTACATGTCATCAATATCAACAGAGCCTGCAATGATTTTTGAATCCTTGGATTGTGAATTAGCAATACTTTCACCATCATTATTTCTTTTGTCAAGTACCCCCTTCACTGCTGCATGCTTTATCAAGTTGTTTATCAAATCATTTTTTAACTTATGTGCTTTACTAGTTGC
This sequence comes from Eupristina koningsbergeri, assembly GCA_018907245.1. Taxonomy (NCBI): domain Eukaryota; kingdom Metazoa; phylum Arthropoda; class Insecta; order Hymenoptera; family Agaonidae; genus Eupristina; species Eupristina koningsbergeri. The sequence goes on from JACCHV010000151.1 coordinate 39,322, forward strand.
AACAGACTTTAACTTCCTGCGAACAGTCTAAGTAGACAAAAGAATGAGAAGACTAAATTCTCACTACCTAATTCCCACGCTAAGTTAATTATATTTCTGAAGTATTAAAATCTAAATGAAGGAGGAAAACTCTACAGTATACTATTCACTCACTTTTTAAATATTTTTTTATAGTAATTCTAATTATACATATTAATTAAATATTTTAATAATTATTAACATATACATTTGATTCAGTATATAGAAAATTAATGTATAAATTTATTAATTTATTTGCAAAATTTATCAAGTAAGAATTAATAATTTAAAAATCTTTATTAAAATAAAAAATGTGGGATTTAATATATGTTATAATACAATTATAAAATATATGAAAAAAATTGAAATACTTACAATAGTATTTTTTTTTAATAGTGGAACACCTCCATCAAAAACAAATACTGGCTTAATTTTAAAATACATTAATTTGCAAATCCTATTAAATAAACCAATAAGATGGGCATTAGGTAATGAATTTCCTTGACGATCTTGATAACCTTGTATTACTTGATGTATCCATATTGAAATATCTGAAAAATAAAATAAATAATTATAAGTTCAAATTTATTAATGTCTTTTGTAATAAAATGCAAAAGTATAGTGGGGTACCTATAGCTAAAACTTTTCCTTCGAGTGTTTCCAATGGGACTGGTTTTCCTGTTGAATCTAGTAGCCGCCATAATCCAAGAACTCCCATTGTTCATTAAAATGTCTACATGAGAATTCATAATAAGAATAAGTAATAACAACATAATGTATTTTAAATATATGAAATAAAGAAAATACTATGTAAAATTAAACATGTAGAATTAAAAATAAAAAAAAATATTATATATTAAATAATAAATGAATTTTTATACGTAATATTATAATAGTAATAATATAATGGTATAATAATAAGTAATATAATTAGTTTTATAAAATTTTTTTTTTTTAAAATACTAACTTAACCTCGAAAATTGTTGTTAAACAATAACAAAATTCAAATTTCAATAAAATAATGGGTTATTTAATAACAACCCAAATGCTTTTATACATACTTAAAAAATCATCATACAGAATGAAGTGAAAAGGCTTTCATGTTTATATAAATTGAATTAACTCATTATATTCTAAGTTAGCAAAGTATAATGAACAGCTGATGGCAAAAATCAAGTTACCAACTCTATTGCGGCGCCACAAGTTTGATCACCTGTGTCGATCACAATGCAAATTCTATATCAGGATTGCAGGTAACATAATTAACGTGAGAATTTGAAAAATTGTAAAGGAATTGGCAGGTTTAAGGATTTGCTAGTAATATATATAAATTTTTGATAAGAATTTAGGTAAGTCAAAATATTTTACGAAATTACATTATTCGAATTCATTTTATTTGAGCAAAATTAGAAGAAAGTAATTAAATATATATATTATTTTTTAATATTTTATACAATAATTTATCTAATTGAACTATTCAGTATTTTGTTTATTTACGTATTGATTATTTTACAAAAATTGCTTTCATTACGGTTTATGTAATTTAAAAGATTTTTTAAAACCAGCAATATAAAACATGTTAAAAAAAAAAATAAAAAATTATTTTGAAAGAATTAAAGCAGCCTGATTGTATGTGCTATAATTTGTATTTAAATTAATATACGAATTATTTTTAAAAAATTCGATTCAATTCAATTCATTTCATGTATAAATGAATTAATTGTAAATGAAACGAAATTTATTATTTTCAAATTCAAATTGACATTTGAACTATTATACATTATAAATAATATAATTTAATTATTATAATTTATTAATAAAATGAATTTGCATTAAATTATTAAAGATAAAATAAAAGAATTGAAAGAATAGTTTCTTATATAAATAACAAAGATTTTAATTTAATAAATTTAATATTATTGTTCGGGTGCTTACTAAGCGTTACGGAATGATAAAAAGGAGGCCCGTACCCAGAGGACGTACCTCGGGATTATCCGCGGTGCAAAAGCTGGCCCCCGGCACTCGTAGGCGCTGGACAACTGGTGAAATCCGCTGAAGCACTTTTAATTTTATAAAAAATACGCGTTGCATTTGATGCTTCACAACTTCTTTTCTACGGCAATGCATTGAATAACACAGAACAACGATCGGTCCAAGATTACAGCAATACAACATTAATACTGTCAATACATGGTGGTGGTGCTTTAAATTAGCATTCGACGCAAATGTCCTCAAATTCTGATTCATCCGGTAGAAAATACTTTGGTAGAAAAGTCATTTGGTAGAAAATACTTTGGAGAGAGAAATACTTGGGGTGATCTGTTAAAGGCATTGCAGTTGCTTACCATTTCATATGGCACTAGTTATTTAGTTCTTCGTATTATTTATCAACTTGCTTTGATTGAAAACCATTGATTCCTTGTTGGTTCCGAGGTTTTTTTTTTTTTTTAATAATGTATATGTCAAGGACATTTTAGCCAGTGGAGATTCGTTGGAGAATGCTCAAATAATTAAACAATAAGTGACTTTAAACAAATGGGCATCTAACGTGTTGTCACTTATTCATATTAGAGTATCATATTAATAATAAGCAAGAGAATGTTTCCGTTTTAGGTATAAAATAGTCGCCTGCGCATGATGTGCTGCATTATAAAGTTAAGCATCCTCCTAAGCTTAAAGAGGATTCAAAACGATCAACCAGCGCTATAATCTATGGTCCAATTGACTGGTTATCCCGTGCAATAATAATACCTACAAATTATTGTTGCAACTTCTTTGGATAGAAGGAAAGGATTGGTATCAATCCATTTCGGAACATGTGAATCATGCATTCTCTAACCAGCTGAAAGGCTGTGAAGTCATTTAAACACCATTTCAAACGTGTCGTTGGGTATACCACTCTGACATTTAAAAAACTGTCAATAGTTACTTGGCATATTGAGTGTGTTTAAATCGAGGACTCCTGAAATCATTAAATAATGTCTCTAATCATATAGAAGCCATTGACAGCTGGTCACTTTTTAATTTGGACAGCTCTTAATGTACCTCCGACTCTAATGAATACCACAATCCCTCTATACATTTACAATGAAATGTAGGATCATTTCCATGCAATGAAAAGCATTTGGCCAACTTCATGAAGAGAGCCTTAATTTAATTTAATGGTTGCAAGTGAGGGTGGAATTAAACAAAGGAAATTTAATGTTTGTAACCGATGAACTCCTAACATCATTGAACTGGTGCCTAGGCCGCGTCGATAAAACCGGGATCTGATGATTTAGTGGATGTCATAACTCGTCGTACTACTTTTTCTGCGATTCCTTATACGTCTCATTCATCTACCTTTGAATGAGGATGTTTGCGCCCGCTTCTCCAAAATCAATAAGACAATGTAGACCCTTGTTTCCTAGTATTAAGGTGGGCAGCGTTTAGGATGGACAGCGTAGATTGCCCCTATAATTTTTATTGTATATTCATTATTGTATTAAAGACTTGTGCTTACAATATACTCTATAAAACCCTATTTCATGTTAAGGCTAATTATATTCTCTTGTGACGAGGGTAAAATGAAGGCCAGTTTGTTCGAGATTCTTCAACCTAAGTAACGTTTTCGCAAAGCCAAGAATTTATTCTTTGTTCTAGACATTTCAAAAACTGTTGCTTTTACAAGGTTTGAGAACAAAAATCGACAGACTGATGTGCAAAATTACAAATCTTGTAAATCTGAGCTTTCACGCCTCACCTTCTAATCATTAATCCAGCGTTATACCGTCCGAAAATCAAGATTTAGTGACGTCATAGCGGTTACCGGTCTCCGTGGAGGCTGTGATGTTAACAAAAGTACCTGCATACCAAGTTTCTGCCTCTTTTGTCTCCTGGATCGCCTTCAATCAAGAGCCTCTTAGCTACGGGCAGGAGCTCTTACCGAGCATCCCAACACTCAAGTCGTGGAAATCCTCGACGAGGATTTTATTTTCATTTTTTGTGTTCCAACCTTTCCTAAATTTGTTTCTTCCTCGTATAAGTCATTTTGCAGTACTCGTTATTGAGTAGCAACAATTTATAAGACTTTTTCCACTTTTCGCAAATTTCCCGCAAATCCGTAAGATCATCTTGCACTACTCGTTATAACATAAGAAACCTTCCTATACGAATTTTCCTTTCGATTTCTCATTTTCTTTTGTCTCCCTTCATCATTAGACTTTTTTATGTTATTTATTAATCATTGAATAGCAATAGCTGAACACGAGGGTATTTAATCCTTTCCCATTGTTTATATTTAATTTGCTTTTTTTCTATTGTCCCCGATGCTTTTAACATCGCTGACCCGTGATACCTTCGTACCAATAAATTTTTCATTATTTATTATAAATCATAAATGCTATACATAAATTTAATACTTTTATATTAATATAACACTATTATATTATCATGAAATATACCATTTTTATCATGTAACAGAATGTAATATAATGTGTGTTCATCAAATAAAAAATATTACCAATTAAAATTATCCATATTAAAAATAATAATTTTATTATTTAAATAATATGATCAATAAAGAGCATAGGATTGTATTATGGTTAAAATTTAATTGAATTTTACTTTTATTAATATGTAATATAATAATTAAAAGAATTTTAAATATCTTTTTAATAAATTATTGTATAATAAATTTAAAGACTTACTACAATATTAAAACTATAAATAAAAACATTCACAAAAAATATTCCTATTTTTTTATTTAAAAATTTTTTTTATTTTTATTATAATAAAATAGTATTATCAAACTAGATTTTCTTTCAAAGAATTATATTACTTAAAATAATTCATTCAGATACATTCTATATAAGCAGGGAAGCATAAGTATACGCACGTGTGCATTTGAACTTTAAATTTTTTGGAACTAACATTAACCTGTATAAGGTTTTGAAAATTATACGTATTTACATATGTAAATTTTTTCTACGTGTGATTGTTAGAATTAAAAAAATATTGAAGTAAAAATAAAAATTGCTTATTTTATAACATAAATAATATTTTGAGTAATTAATAATTATTTTATAGGAGCTATGTATCAATTTTCTATTTTTTAATACTTTTAATGAATTAAAATGTATAGAAATTTAAGAAAAAAATTGCTCTTACTATCATAATATCTTCAATAATATAATTATAATAAGTTTTAGTTTATTAATATTTTTATTTTTTATTAAGTTTATATTATTTTTTAATGTTGATATTAATATTGTCATTATGAAATTCATTATAAATTTATAAAAATAATAAAACACGAAATAAAAAATAGCATATGCATTAAATATAACTAATAAGAATACAATAAGTATATTATGTAGCTTAAAAAAAGTTATAAAGTTATAAATAATATCCTAAGGTCCACATAATAATTCTTGAATTAAGTCATAATTTATAAGTCTTATATTAATAACAATTCTCCATTATATGTAATTGTCTATAAATTGAATATAAATTAACATAAATTAACATCGCATTTACAAGTTTAGCAACGTGTCTCATTGTTTCTGTTTTATTGCAATTATAACTATATCGATCGTGAATTTATTGTTTATTTATGAACATGACAGTCATATTCTCATTATTTTGATTGAAAAATAAAAATCTGTAAAGTTTTTATTCTAAATCAGAATATACATTAATAATATAGTTGCATAATATTTTTTTACACTTAAAATATATTTTTTAATAAAGTATGAGTAATAATTTTTAGATAACATATAATATTATTACGCATAAAATTTTAAAATATTCTGATATCAAATTTATCATAAAATGTATTATTAGATAATATTAGTGAGAAAAAACTAGAAAATTTCATAATATTATTAAATATTATTTAAAATTATAAGTATTCATATTAATTATAATAAATAATTGAATAATAATAATTAAAGAATTATTTATATGTACCATTATTTTTATAATTTACTTAATTAATAATTAATTAATTTGGTTTATTTTATCATATTTATTATATATATTAAATATTTATCACTACAGAATGTTCCGTTTAAATATAAAAAATAATTTTATTTTATTACATATTTATTATTATTTGCTATACTTTTTTAATTAAGTTTTAATTCATAAGAATAAAATAAAGTTATATTTACAAGAATACATAATTATTTTTTATGATAAGATGAAAATATATTTAGAGTAGAAAAAATCTAGAATCTAAGAATTACATTTCATCTGAAATATTGTTTGAATATTTTACTAACGCTGTAGAACATTTAATAAAACTTATCGTGCAGGTGTGTTTATATTGCAAAGGATGTATAAAATATTTACGCAGCAATGGAACATCATAATATCCTTCATTTTCCACTTTTGAGAAAACTTCACACAAACTGCCACTGAACCGGGAAATATCAAGGTTTTTTCCTCTCAATTTTTACGCACAAATACATGTCCACAAGTTTCTGCATTTTGGTTCTCACATTATTCGTCTTCATGGGTTTCACTTATATGCTTTTATTCTTCGCATCGTTGCTTACGATAATTAAGCAAATCAACAGTTTATATGTATATAAAGCTCTCTCTGTAAAATTGAATGAAATATTATTAATTCTCCTAATAGTACATCCAAAAAAATAAGAACTTTTAAAAAGCTTTTTTTTTAAATTAGTAAATCCAATTACTTACCTTCTTATAATTTGAATTAAATTTATACAATTATCTTTATTGCAATTAATTATACGTACATATATATAAATATTTCATTACATAATAATGATCTGTATATTTATAAAGTACATATGGAATGAGTTAAAAATATTTTCATTTTTTAATATTATTTTTCCATATAATTTTTGATGTAGAAATGATAATTTTTTTATCATGAGTAAAAAAATTAAATTAAAAAAATAATGATTCGAAATTTGATTATAATTAAAATAAAGTCACTGCATTCTGAATACATTTTACATTAATAGCTGCAAAGTATTATTAAGATAATAAATCAATTATCTTATTGAAATTTTATCCTAACGCTTTGTTTCATTTTACCAAAGGGATCATAATATGAAGTTACTTTGGTTTCATTTTAAAAATAAAATTTAAATATTTTAATATAGTAATCGATAACTATAAGTATAATTCAACAATTCAAAGATAGTAATATTATTACGACTTTCTTACATGTATAAATTAAAAACACTATTATACATATTAAAAATTATTATTTTCATTTTTTCAAAGAATTACCAGTACTTTCGATTAACAATGTTGAATCATAATGATAAAACATAATATTACTGAATATTAATTCTTTTGTAAATGAAATTATTATAAAATATTTTTAACTTCATTATCAATAGAAGGGTTTAAGCCGGGGCTTTAAAAATGTTTTTATGAATAAAATTATAGATATGTTACAGTCTTGTTCATTGATCAATATTGTAGATTTAAAAATACTGCTATATTTTTAATTTAAAGTAATCTTTTGTATCATAACAAACTTTATTTATAAAGAAATAAATAATATTTTTAAAATCCATATTTACAAAAAGATCAAAAATTATATTTATAATTATATTGATAAATATAATAATCAATTTTATTTATATATCTTTAATAAAAAAATTTTTAATGAACATTCATTATTTTATTTTATCTTTTACAATTTTTATATAAATTTAATTTAATTAAATAAAAAAAGTAATGAAAATTTTCTACTTATTTGGACATATAAATTATACATGCTTATAAGCTCTGATTCGATTTTATTTTATCTTTGAATACTTATTCTTCAATAAATTTAGTGATATATTCATATTTTTTACATTTTCATTTTTTTTATTGATAACAAATATACGTAATCATTATTTAATTTATACATTTTGATAAAATAACATTACTGTTTTTATATAAATTTTAATTCATATAAATGATAGAACTAAATTACATTTACAATTCAACTTTATTTATTTGAAATATAAGTTGAATATTTTTTACATATAAATTGTATATAATAAAATAGGACATGATATTAATTTAAAAATACATAAATAATCTATACTATATTGATATCATTGTCGGACAGATTTAGTTACATATTAAATTCAATATAATATTGTACAGATATCGAAAATTAGAATATAATTTGAGATTTTATATGCTTTAAGTAAAATTTAATATAAATTCAAGCTTAAATAATAGAATATTATATCAGTTTTTATACATTTTTAGTCAGATGCCATACAAGCCAATTAAAAATGACATTCTACATTTTTATCAAAATTCGTAAAATAATACTAAAAATAAAATAATTGGTTTTTATTTATGTTTTGCTGAAAAAACAAAGTTTTATATATAATTTTTAGAATATAATTACTAAATTTTATTAGTTTTACTTCATTAAATTAAAAGATTTGCTGTTTAAACAAAATGTTTTTCCTTGAATAAGGATATTCATAATTAAATTTATTAAGTTCGTATCCAAGTCATAATTAATGTATTAGTTATTCTATTTTAACTACAATATTATTATTGTTAGTAGTAGTTACTACAAATATTAATTAGTTATTAATTACGTAAGAGAAAAATCATAATAATTTTAATGCAAATTGAAATAAGAATATAATTTAAACTAGAAATTAAAAAACACTATGCTTTTATTGAGTAAATGAACTTTGCACTTTTTGAATGAACTTTGCCTTTACTTTGCATTTCATATTTATTTAATACATCAATAGTTTTTAATTTTTTAATGAATATCAAATAAAAACCTTAGTTACTGTGTTTAATTAAAACTATACTAATTTAAAATAAAGAAAACTTGTAAACATAAGTAAATCTATAGTGTATTAGTTAAGAACACAATGGTTTTAATAATTACATAATAGGTCAATTCAAGGCCTTTACTATAATTGTTTATGAATTAAATGTTGAATTTAAAAGGGTCGAAACAAAAATGAAATATTCCATATAAAAGGAAATTAACAAAAACACAAAATGTTTTTTAAATTAAATCAATTTTCTATGCTAATGAATTGTATTTGATTTTGTGTACACCGTATTGAATATCTTTATGAATCGTTAGTTGTCGTGTTACTTGATAATAGAGTCAGCCTTTACAGTCACACATATTGAAGTCATAAAAGTTCTGTCCCAGTCGAATTGATGATTAAAGTTACATTCAAAAGTGTTTCTATACCTGAACCATCTCTCTCAAATTTTATGCCTGAGCTAATGCCATGTTCTTCACTAAAGAAATCTTCCTTAACATAATTAAATTATAAGTAATTGGCATTTCATGGTGTTTTATACAGAATAGGGTAATGAATAATACAATTTATACCCTTAGAATGGGAAATAGGTAGAAAAAAGAAAAAAAAATAAAAACTTTTTTCATTCTTAACTTGATTATATTATTATGTATATAAAATAGCTCGTTATCTTTGTTGTTGCTAATTTTATTTGTTGTAGTGAAAATAAATGTTTAATCATTCTAGTTATAATTTTTATTTATAAATATTAAATTTTTTATAAAAATGTTATTTTACAGCACTTATTATGTATAATTATATATTTTTTATATTAAATTTTTTGGATAAAACTATTGAGTTGGAATATTAGTATTTAGAATAAAATAAATTAAACAATTTAAATAAGTATAATTACAAATATTACTCTTAGATAAAAATATAAATATTTATTGTAATGTCTGTTATAAATTTTTGTCTCACATTAATGTTTTGGATTATTTTATGCTTCTATTATCATTTTAAATCCTAAAAAATTGAATACAAAAGCATTTAACTAAAAATATTTCGATGTATAAGATCTAAACATTAATACTAACATCGAACTTTTGATCTTTAGCCTACAATTTAACTCATGTCTATAGAACAAGTTAAATAGAACAAGTAAAAAGAATTCGGTTATTTTTAAATCTATGATCTGATGTATTTAAATGGAAACATCAGTTAATTATTTATTTGACAGTATTAACTTGTATATTTAATTAAATTGTAATTGATAACTTAAATAAATGCACATTCAATGAATAAATAAAATAAATTACTTAAGAACTGAACTCGAAAAAAGTGATAATTAAATAAAAATACTATTTCTTGAAAAATCTAAAAATTCATTATCGTTGTGCAATTAATTCAGGCATCAAAATTACTACTTATAGAATTATTTATCATTGTTATAAATTACACAATACTTATTTTTTAAATCTCCAACTTTAATATTATTAAAAGTTTTTAAATACCTTAGCATCGTTTAAATTATTAATAAATGATATAAAGCTACATTTTTAAAACAAAATTTCAATGGCATCTTCTACATTACGCATAAAAAATACTTTTTATAAAGATCAATGACTAAGTGTTCTCATTAGTAACTCTGTTATTTTTAAGCTGTTCCATTATTTAAATAACATCATACGGGTTACCGAGCTTTTATATATGATTGCATTTTAAATATGGTTACACAAATTAAAGTATCTCATTAGATTGAAATTATCAACACCAATCTTTAAACAGAATGCAATGATTGGATTTATACCGAACATTATTTAGAGATACATATCATGAGAAACAATTATAAAACGAAATTTGTGTTGAATTATAAAACCGCAGCGAAGCACGCAGTGCTTTATTTAGTACAAGTAAATTGTATTGAATAATAAATAAACGTTACTGGGTCTGTCATTGTCTAATAGTAGAGTCACGGTTGTTTTATGTAGTGGACTGCAGTACTGCAGTACTGATTGTACTCTATTGGAGTACGAGCTAAAATTCACGCAGTCACTTGGGATAAGAGAGCGAAGGTGGCGGGGTGGGGGGGGGAGATCCCTAGGGAAAGCGATACTCACCCCACCATTGCGAATTATCTTTCGAAAGGGAATGGAAAAATATCTTTGCATTCACCAAAACTCACTGAAAATTGCCTGACAGTTAATTCTATATTATTTCCAAATTGCCAAACTCAATTTATGAGTGAAACGAGCAAAAATAATTCTTCTTACTTTTTTTTTTTTTTAAAAGTTCTCTTGTGCTTTAATAATGCCATTAAGATATCTTTATATTAATAGAAAATCTTACAAAATACTCTATTGTATCTGGATTAATAATATTTTTGAGTAAATTATATGTTCGCGCACAATTTAGGTCGATCATTACACTTGATCGTATGTACTACTCGGGTTTTTCATGTTTTCATCAGTATGCACAACCAATGACGCAAGCATTAACATTTCCATTTTAAGTTAAATGTAAAACTTTTTTTTAAAAATTATAATGCAATTCAATCTAATTTATAAATTTACTTTGTACATTTATTAACATTGCATAAATTCTATCGAAAACATGTTTTATTATGCAGTTCATTCTTACTTTAAAAGTAATATTCATTATTGCATTATTAAGCATGAATATATTTTTAATTCGAGATAAATGTGATTTCAAATAGAAAATAATTAACATTTGGTCATTATTGAAATAATAAATAATAAATAAAAAATGATAAAAGTTAATCAGTGAAGTTTCGCCAATTCCTAAACATTACGCATAAAAACTTTCCAAGTATAATATAATATAGCCAATTTATATTTATTTATTATTTTAACGTTTATTGCATTTCAAATAAAAAATTAATATTTACTAATATAGAAAATTATATAAAAATATCATTATGATAAAGAATTTATTATTTTTTCAAATAAAATTTTCTAACAGTAAAATCAATATTTTTAAAATGAAACTTCTAAACCGAATTAATTTTTTAAAACAAAGGGGTGCGTATTTTTCAATTTAATTAAAACTACCTATATCTGATAAAAGTAGAATTTTTTATCTTTAAACTCGAACTTTACATTTCAATTATTGATTATGCATGGAAACGTTATACATTGAAACTAGAACATTGAGTGTCCATTAAGTTTAAGTTTAATAATTAAATAAAAGAATTGCACGTGCATTCGACCATGTGAATAGTTATAAAAGAAATGAATAAATATTAATCCCCGTATTATACCAATCTGTTTGTTATGGAAGTGAAAGGAAAATAAGTTATATCAATAAACATTATAAATAATAATAATTAAATATGAAAATTAGAAATAATGAAGTTAAAGTATTAAGTACTCATTGTTTCATTATTTTAAAGAATTATTTGAACCTTCAAAGAAATAAAAAATATGAACGTAAGATACTAAAGTTTAATATAAATTTGAACTACTATTTTTAATTTTTTTTTAGAAAAAAAATATGATCAAAATCAAAAATAAAAATAAGTATACCGGGTAAACAAGATAAGGAATTTATTTTTGTATTTACTATTTAAAATAAATGATTATAAATAATAAATAGATGCTTTAAAAAATAGAAAATTTATTATTTAATTCCAAATAAAAATGTTTCTTGTAAATAATAAAATGAATAATTTTTCAAATTCTTTTAATATCATTTAAATTGTGCAAGAATTTAAATTAATTTTAGTTTATTATCAATTCTTTTAGTAGTAATTATTGTTATTGTTCTAAAACAATTATAATAATGAATTAACATTTTGTAATACAAGTAAATGCATTATTCACCGTATTTTCCTAATCAATATATTGCGTGCTGAATTAAATTAAATATATTTAATTATTTACTTTCATAAAAAAATTAAATAGGAATATACTGAATTACGCGAACAAACTACTTACATACTTAAATACAATTATTAACGATAAATATAAATTAAATATAAATATGAGAAAATTTAAAAAAAATTCTATTTATTTTTTAATATAGTGATGTATTTAAATATATATTTAATTAATATATTATTATTTAAGTATAATAATCCGACTTATGTTCAATATTATAAAATTTTTACATTTATTTATGATTTATTTGAAGAAATCAATTGATTTAAAAAAAATACTTTATTAAGCTTTAAAAAAATAATTATAATAAATAAAATAAAGTAGTTGCTTAAATTAAAATATACAAGATCAATTATAAATTTTCAATTATCACTTATTAACGGTTTGTCTTTTTTTTAAATATATTTAAAAATAATCTTCGTTTATTGTGGTAAAGATTAAAGATATTAAAAAAAAATATCAGTATGAAAATTATGAAGGTTTTTCAATAAACTAGAATTTACTCGAATTTATTGAAGATATAATATCGATATATATTCTGTTACAAATACGAATTTTGTTATTTTAAGATTAATTAACAATATAGTTAACGACTAAATTTAAAACTTGTATTTAGTAGTCAATCAATGATTTTTAATAATAAAGATTCAGATGATAGATATGATTTAAAATTCATGCATTTTTATTAAGAAGTTTTTTAAATATAATTTAATGATACATATTTTAAGATAATTTTAGATAAATGTTTAAAAATACTTTATATATTTATAAATACTGCTAATATTTTTTAAAGGTTTATATTTGTAACTTTAATTAAAATATATATTGAAATAATTAAATTGATGAAAATTTTGTTTTTAGTTTAAACCTTTATTATATATTTATTCAATTTTTTATAGTTGGTCATTTATATAATAATTAATATATACTAAAAAAGTATTTTTCTTGAAAAATGGATGTTTAACATTTTTTAAATTATTAATTCAATTTTTATTGAATTTGTAAATTTTACAATATTGAATTGTATTCAAATATATTTTAGGTTTTAAATATATTTAAGTTTATCATTCTACGTTACAAGTATCACTGAAAATAATATTGAATAAATTATTAAAAAAAGTTTTATTTTTGAAAATTAATTTCATGAAATACAATTATTTTATACGTATAAAATTTATTTATATATCTAAAAAATATTTCTGTGCAAAGAGATTTTACAAATTAGAGGAAACATTTAATATTAAAATATGCCGAATTTTTTTGATTATTTTATATTTTAAAAGCAATTTAAATCCTTAATTAACTTTTATAATTACTTCGAAACAAAAAATTTAAGGGTATGTAGATAAATTTGTTAACGGGGAAATTTTTCTAATTGAGTGAAAGAGAAATATATCTTATAATTATGCTAATTAAGTTTGTACAACAAATTTCATTATAAATTTATTTCAATATTTGAAATTTTTAAATTTAATTGATGAAATAGATGTAAAAATACGGTTAAATATATTGAAAATGTGAACAGTAATATATTTATCTCTGATATATTTTTATGAATTTATAGGATTTTTACTGACATGATATAATGGAAGCTATAAAAAAATAATAAGTAAGGATAAAAAAACAGATTGTAGGAGAAATCGATGTTTAGTTTGAAAATAAAGTTCGCATTTTACATGTAATAATGTTCATTGGAAAAAGGAAATATTTTGATGTTTTTAACAAATCCGTTGCTTGACAATTAAATAAAGTTTAATCGTGTTAGTTAAACAAAAAAAAAAAGAAGAAAATAAAATAAAAGAAAACAAAAATTTATACAAGGCAAATTCAATTAAACACCACATACTGATGAAAAGTAAAACGTATTTATATTTATAGGAGGAGTAACAAATACAAAAGTGTTCTTAATTGTCAGCTCCTGTAAATAAGACGCCGAGGCATAAAAAGCGTGGCAATCCCTTCCGTTTCGCCAACTCTTGATTCGTCTGAACAAACACAGGTGCTTAACAAAAGTGAGAATTGGCATATAGGAGTAATTGAAGGGACTTGGAATGGTTGGGAGGGGGAGGAGGGGAGCTTTTCATTGTGAGCCCCGGCCAAAAGAGAGCAGCTTAAGTGCTCCCCAAGGAGTGGCTTCAATTTTGATTTAGTGCGAGCTCTTGCGGGACCCTCGAGCGCATCGTCGTCGCCGAGGCGCCACGACGACGAACCGGACGGATCACCAACTCCGAAAAATCATAACGTGGGAGCGCTCCTCGGACGCGAGAAGTTCCTCCGGATACGTAACGCCTTCCCGACCCCTAGGAAATTCGAGCACGGGAACGTCAACGTCGTGAGCTCGGCTCGGTGTCGGGGAGAAGGGAACTTGCTTAATCGGCGACGGAGATCGACGGCCCCTTATTACCATGTTTCGTTGCATAAATAAGTAAGTGAGTGCAGGCGCGAGTTCCCGGGATGATCGGGCGGAGTTCTGCCTTTTCTCCCCCCCCCGCCCCCTCTCTCGCTCTCTCGCTCTCTCGCTCTCTCGCTCTCTCGCTCTCTCGCTACTGGGTGTAGCCAGACAATTCGTTCCCGTCGTCCTAGCCAGATTTGTGGAACGAAAGGATGGCTTTGCTCTGCTCCACTTTCTTCGCGCCTTTGAAACTGTGGGAACAGCCTTGTCTAATTTGCAAAATTCATGTACGCCTTAGCCTGGCTCACGACAGAGACAATGAGTCTTTTACCACCACACTTGATATTGAGTTGCTGTGTGTAGCTTTATTTTTGAGGAAAGTAGCCGCGCGTGTTACGCCTCTCTCTCTCTCTCTCTCTCTCTCTCTCTCTCTCCCTCTCTCCCTCTCCTTCATAAAAATCAATTTCATTTTCCCCGTACACGTACGTTCATGCATGATCTGTAAATTACGGACTTTCACTTCATCTCTCTTTTTTCACTGTAATGATCCACGAGGAGTTCTTACTCTGTGAAATAAAATATACATCTGTTATGGGAAAAATGACAGTGCGTTTATCTTTTTCACCCAGACATAAAGAATTTCATAACGATGTGTATAATTACGCGATGCTGCTCGCTTCCTTTCATCAGGCAACAATTAAATAACGTTATTTGAGAATGAGCTGAATTTTTAGTTGGGGAATTAATCCGAAAAAAATATAAATGGAGCTCACGAATAAAAAGGAGATCAGATATTTGCGTGCCGAGTAGCTTAATGACAGAGTTCCTTCATTTCTGACAGCTCTACTACTCACTGATCATTAAATTTTTTGAGATTTAAGTATCCAGTAAAAATAGTTCGGAGACATGTAATAAAATATCATTATCTTCAAAGGATTCGCAACTCTAAAGCTGTCAAATTTGAAGCTAAATAAAGATGCAAAAATAGGTGTTAACATAGGTATAGACTTTTCTACTTACAGCTATAATTCGTTTGGAATGGATTTAAAAAATGCATAGCATAACAGCAAAATTAACTGTAAGCAACAGTTTCTTTTAAATAATAAAGATAACACTTCAAAGTCTTTTATTTTTACTTAACAATTCAAGGAATTCTATGGAGGTATGCTTTTGCATCGATATTTCCCTTTTAGCTCTATACATGTACTTAAAGTAAAATATTTTTTCACGATTTTTATCAATTTTATTTTTAGTCTTTATTAGATAAAAATTTTTAGATAAATTGCATTCATTATTTACTCTTATTATTGAAAATATTGATATAATCTTATCAAAGTTTATTGAAAAAATATATTATCTAAATTTTAATATTTATTAATTATTTTAATATACTTAATTAATTTGAAGTCAATATTATTTATAATGATAATAGTTAGATGCCTTTAAAGGACGAAAAAACCTCATCAAAAGACTGTAATTTACCTTTGTAAAATATTTTTAATCACGAAAAATCAATATTATTTTACATAATTATGTAATGTAAATAAAAAAGTGGAAATAAGCTAAAGTAGTAAACAACTGATAAAAATTATTTATAAAATTTTCTAGTTATTTACACCTCATTATTGCGATTAATAATTTTGTAATTATTTATTTGTAACTTATTTAATATTAATTTTTTGTAATATTAATAAAGTTATGTGTTTTAAATAGTATAAACTCAAGTGTTAAAAATTATGTCTATTTAAATACACTGTTTTTTATATTAGTTTTATAATTTTTATTTGTCGTTTTACAGGTATAGCACTATCGAATACATACAATTTTTTTTAAGTAGTATTCAATATTCTACAATTTTTTTTTAATTATATATAACATCATTTAAAATTTAGTATTACAATGATTATAACTTGGGCATTAGTTACATAGTTTATCCACATTTCATATAATAGATTCTTTGCACAATGTGGTTCTTAAATTAGTATCATCCATTCAACTTGATAAGTTATAACCTGTTCATTAAAAAAAAGTTTTTATGAATACGCATAGTAAGAAATTTCTGGAAAAACCTATGCTACTATAACGATAAATAATGCATTACAGTGTAAAAAATCTGAAATTGACTTTTATGCACGGTTGAACGATTATTTGATAAGTGAAAATAAATATTTGATTTGATTTTAGCTTTCTATAAAAAATAAATCCGTCAACTAATAAAATAAAAGTGCCTGTAAACAATATTTGCTATTATTACTATTGTTATTTATAAATAACATTAAGAAAATAATTTTTTATTTCTTTGCCTGTCGGTAAATATAAAAACTCTTGAAGAATCATGTATGTCAAGTATATCATTATAGCACTGGAAATTATTAGATGGAGTGTGTGTAAGTGCATTTATACGAATTATCAATCTACAAATTTTGCGAAAAAATAAAGAATTTGATTATCTTTAATAGCTGAATTTAAATTGTTGATCAGAGCTTGTAAAAATAATAAAAAAGACATGGTTAACTGTCAAAGTCAGTCGTAATAATGAGGACTTTTAACTCGGTATTTACTCGATGGGAAGTAATGCAAAAATTAAGCATCAGCAATTAATAAATGTAAATCGTTAAATAAATGGTGGGAAGATTCGGGTAATTCGACTACTCGGTATAAATTTCAGTATAATTTTCAGTGAAAAAACAATCAATTGGTAACTAAAATCCGAGATCGGCATTAATGATCGAAGCAGGAAAAGTATCAGTAGTTAAGAGGGAGCTTCTTCTCATCCTCGGCGAATTATCAAGCTAAAATATGCAAGCTCGGAGCGATTGCGCAAAGGTCGTGAGTGTTTTCCCGCCGCCAAACAGTTTAGCCGCCCGGGAGAAAGGTCGCTTCCTTTTATTCTGGAAAAGCGTTGTTTTAAGAGGTTTATGTATCCAGGGAAGCGGATGGAATTGGCGAGAGTGGTTGGGTCGACTGCGAATTCATTTGGGCTGATAAAAGGATCGCACGGGATCGTTACGGTAAAATAATCGTATTCGGGAGAGAGAAGCGCCGGGTTGCCCTCCGAATCGAGCATTGGAGGTGCCGAGGATCGCTCGGGCGAGTTCCAAGGAGAGCTTTTCCGGCTTCGAGCCTGTGCGTGTGCGTGTGCCGGGTGGGTCACTGGTGTGGGTGGGCGTGTAACGCCCAGTGAACGAGCGGCGGCGCATATCTGTCTGTACGTCTCTATACCCAACGGGGAACGTCTGTCGGGGCGAGAATTATTCTCACGTTCCGACTCTGTGTGAGTGCGTGTCCGTGTCTCGGCGGAGAGATGCACAGCGCCGCTTTGCGTGCGTACGTGCGTGCCATTCTTGTTGTTGTTGTTGTTGTTGTTGTTGTTGTTGTTGTTGTTGTTGTTGTTGCTGCTGCTGCTGCTGCTGCTGCTGCTGCTGCTGCTGCTGCTGCTGCTACTGATGTTTCTGTAATGAATTTCCCTCGGCACCCTTTTCAGTGGCCCCACCAGTGGCCCGGGTTGTTGCTCTTGCTGCCAATCCGTATTAATAACAAGCGTGATTTCCATACGCATCCCTCTTTGTCGCTCTTCAGAGGTTAAGCCGCTCATTTGTCATTCTGGGGTGACGAGCTCATCCATCAATTTTTAATCGAAAACGAACGGATTTCAATTGCATTGCCGATTATGGAGTTGCATGTGATCGGTTGTTTTGCAATTGCTCTTTTAAATTCTCGCATTTTAGAAATTGCGATAACCGCCGATTCGGCCTTGTCTAAGCTTTTCAAGAATATAATTTCACTGGTTGTACAGAAATTCAAATTGCAAGCTTATTTTACATATTTGTATAGCTTATACATAAATCGCTATTAAACTATCAATAAATCACGTCTTCGTAATTGACACTCTACTATTGTTGCTTACGACGGATGAATGTATGTTTAACTTTCAAATTCGCTATGTTTAACATCAAGCCATTACAATGCTCATTTTCAATGATTTATTCTTCTTTCGCACAGATTTTGTTTTTTTGCGTATTTTTACATTTATGAAGATATGCAAATTCACGACCAAGTTCAGTTTAAAACTACATTTGAAACCGTTGTATTGGCATCTACATTTACATTTTTAGTCGCTCCATTATAAAATTGAAATAGCAATAAAAGCATCAAGCAATATTTTTCCTGACATTTTAATTTTACTCCAAAAAGTAAATTCAGTCGAATGCATATTTATGTAATCAAGAAATAACAACATTCACAAAGCATATCATTAATTATATAACAAAAAAAAAATAATACAGGAACAGATAGTTTAAAAGAAGGGTTCGCTTACTAAATGCAGCATTAGAAGCTGTATTTTGTAAAGTACATATTAAAAAAAAAAAAATTAAACATTATTTACGGTTTTTACTAATCTAATTTTTTTTCATTTCAAATACATTGAAAAATAATTAAATATCTTATTCATTTTTTAAACTACAGTAAGTAGTTTTTTAAGTGGTTTACTTGCAATATTTAATTTTTATAATTACGGAAATTATCTGTAATTTCAGTGAAAATAAGAATAATAATAATTATTCATAACTGAATTATAATTTTGAACTACTTAGTTGAATTTTTTGGAGAAATTGTATTTTTAAAGACACAAAAATTATCTCGACCATTGATTCTTGTTAAAAGAAAAAGTATCACGAATCCATTAGGTTTTCATCAATTTGCCATTAGCTATTTCACCCTCCTTTTAAAACTTTCTATCAGGGAAATGCAACGAGAAAGGGTCTTTTTATCTCCCCTATTTTGTTCCTTTTTTTTCTTACAAAGTGTTGATTCAGATGCTGGCATTGAGCACAATACTAGCGTATAATTATAATTTGAGGGAAAACATTGAAATTCAAAATACAAGGAAATTTCATTTAAATGATTTGTCCTGAGATACTTAATTATATTTTGGTGAAAAATTTACGAACAAATATCCAAACAAACCAGAACGATTCATTCATTATGATGATTTTGCATTTATAGACACGATTCAAAACAATGATTAAAACACTTTTTTTTAAAAAAATCATAATTATTTTCAAACAAAATTGTATTTGTAGAAAACATTCAGGAGTGATAAATTAATTTTAATTTTAGTATCTCATTACAGAGGACAATACTTGATGTATAATGAGTGTAATAAAAAAAATAAAATAAAGCAAAGTATATACACAAAAAGAAGTTTAATGCAATTTAGATCTTGACCTGTATCTGTTTAATGTGTATAACGATTAAAATTCAACTACTTCAATTTAAAAATAAAAAAAAAAGTCTGTACGCTCATAGTAGTAGTAATTTAAAAATCAAAATTATATCTAGTTATTAATAATGCGATATAGGAAAATTTCATAATTCATTTGTTCAATATGTAATTTAAAAAGTGATTTAATTTAAATTAAAAGGAATGAACATTAGAAATTTAACTAAAAACTTTCACTTTAATCTTCGTGATTTCCGTCTTTTAAAAATCTTGAGAAAATGAGGCAAATTAAAACAAAAATTCATGGGAATTTTTTTCTTGTTTCGCAGTTACATATATTGTGTTATTTAAAACAATTATTATATGTCATAATGAAATTAGTTTGCGCGATATTTATTTTGAAATTGATCAAATTGTCTGTTTGATTAAAGTCATAAAAATACGCGCATTGATGTTGTATAAAATTTGAATATAATTAGTTGTTGATAAATGAATATATTGCATTTAATAAATATTGTACACGTAGAAATATTTTTCGTTAATTTAATTTAATGCAAATTGGCTATTTCTTATCAGCTTTGCGCTAGTTAAAAAATAATTGCTAATTTTAAATAAAAGTATGCATTTGGAGGGTGTAATATTTTCCATCTGACACTTATATTTTCCATTTAAAACGCATCTCACCATCCTCGTGTACCAATTAAAAGTTTTTTTTGTCTATCGTGGGAAACGACATCATAGATAACTTTATTGAATAAAAAAAGAATTTCCCTCAATTATAATCGAATATCTCTCGGTGGACTGATTATAAAAGAAAAAAGAAAAAAAAAAAAGAAGATAAAAAGAAAGAAAAGAAAAGAAAAAACCGTACACAATTATAATTGAATAGAAAATTTAGCAGAACAACTTTTTGTAAAATTTCTCACGGGAAGCACATTTCTCGACTAAAGTAGTGGAGTATAAGCGGTTAAAACCCGAAAAGCGCGCATTCGTCGACGTAGATATATGTAGCAACCTCGAGGTATACAGCATAGTCATAGCTCGTAGAAAAGTGCGAGGAAGAAAGGAAAAAAAGAAATGGACTACCGAGAGGAAGGAAAAAATTCACACGGACTCGCGCGCGCATCTTCTCTCTCGGCACGCACACTTCCGCGCTAATATTGCGCTCGTACACAGGCACACACGGGCACGGACCGCGCTCGGTCTCACGCGCACACGCACACACACACGTGCGCCCCGTCGGCTGTTCTCAGGCGCGATAAGTAACCTTTTATACGCTCGCGTTTATCGACGCACTCACACACTTATTCCGAGTGCACGCTCCAACACACTCTCGCACGCATCCACAGACCTCATGCTCGGAGTCGTCATCGTTGCTCCGAGAGAGCGAGAGAGCGCGTCGGCCAACGATGTGGAGTGAGGCAGAGGCCACCCACTCTTTCCCACAGCAGGTTTTTCCCACGCCCCCCGGGGTAACCCCAACATCCTTTTGCGGCAGCAATTCCACGGGGCTGCGGTGGAGGGGGCAGAGCGAGAGAATGCGAGGCGGAGAAGTCGAGGACGGGAGCGAGAGAGAAAAGTTGGCGCTGGGGTCGAGAGTTGTTGGGCCATTGTACAACTCGAGTAAAACAATAGAAACTCTGGCCACTTTATGCGCTGCCGTAATAAACTCGGCGGTTCGCGGCCCGCACTGGACCTCACCAACACACTCCCGCCCCCCACGTGTCGGGCGCTGTTGCTCCTTCGCCCTACATGCCGTGCGCTGCCTCCTCCTCCTCCCCGCCACTCCCTCCCCCCCCCCGCCGCCGCCGCCCTCCCTCGCGCTCTCTCTCGCTCCCGCGCGCAAACACGCTCCGACAACAGCGTGGACTGCTTTTCAGTTTCAGTTTGACGCTGCGTCTCGAGGTGGATCGGTCGGAGTCTGGCCCTCCGCCGCGGATCTCTCGCCTCCGTCCGCAGCAGTTTGATCAACAAAATTATGGGCGAGGTTGCTTGTCGTCAAACAGGTTCTCGTGCTCTCGCGCCCTGTCTTCTGCTACTCGCGCTCCCCGCCGATTCCAGTTCTGGTGCAACGCGCTGAGCGGGATCACGATTTCGGACCGATAGGATCGATCATCCCCGGCGCTTTGGGACCGGGCCCGAGGGATCTGCGGGCGTCGGAGAGCACCAGGTCGCCGATTCGGTGCCGATCCCCGACTATAAAAGAGGTGTCGATTTAAAGGCGATGTGATCGGCCCGCAGCATCGGCGAGTCGTGGGATTTGAATTTGGCGCGGCTCCGCGAGCCACGCGAAGCCGCGACGGCGCGCCTGCGCCGAGGACCCGGACCGTGGGAGAGTTGGCGAGCCTGCACGGAAAATTCGGAAAGTGAACAGGTGTTTTTTGAATGGATTAGGCTAGTTGTGCGAGCAGGACGTACTATCATCGGTCCAACTACTACGTGCATACATTAGACGAGCGGCGGCTTCGGCGGGAGGCTCCCCTCGCTTTCCCGCAAGCAAGGCACCCGCGGGCCCGGAGCTCTTCCCCTCGCACGACCGGGAGTCGGGGCGGCCGAAGGTGGCCGCCGGGTTGCACTGGTACGCGCCAGGGACGTGGCCCGGGGACCAAGGGCTGCAGGAGGAATTATAATTATGTGGCTGCTGTGGCCCGGGCGAGTGCGGCCGGTAGCAGACGCGAGTCGAGGGACGACGGGGACCACGACGATGACCGAACAGGGCGGGCGCCGCCGTGGGAAGTGCTGAGAGGTAAGCCGCGTGTATCCATCCGCTCCTTTTTTAACCTTTTTTTCTTTTATTTACATCTGCATAGTTCCATCTCGCTCGGACGCTCGCTCGTTGCTCTACGCGAGAGGCGGAGGCTGCATTTTTCTCGTTTTCATTGCTCTTTTCTGAATCGGGATTTACGATGGAGATGCCGGTTTTTTTTTCGACTTCGTCTCCGCCGTATCTTGTCCTTTCGGAGAGGAAAGACGTGCTGTTGGTGAGCTCTCGTCCGGTGTGTGGAGGGATATCGTTAATGTACGCCAGTTAAAGTGCGCTTAACCTCTGTATCTTACACGTCTGTTGGTAATGTGTTTGTTGTTTACGGGTGGGGAAATGAATTCGTCGGTTAGAATTTCATACGATACTTGCTCACTTGCTACATGATAAAATTTAAGGTAAATTCCACCCGACTCTTTTAAATTTATCACATTATTTATTTAGACTCGTCCTTTTATTTCAATTTTTTTCATTTATTTCCGCATGTAAACACTTGAGTAAAATATTATGTTTGTGCATATTATATCTTGGCTGACTTGTTAACATTCCATTCTTCCAGTGGTCTGCTTAACACTTTTTACAATCCCACATTTCCTTACCAATTTTTTACTTCCTACATTAACTAATTTTAATTAATTGGTTTGATTATCTTATTTAAAATTTCACTAAACTAATTTCATTATTCAAATATCTTTTTCTTTTTTTTGTTTTTGTTTGTTTTTTTTTTTTTTAAATACATTGTAGTAAATTGCTTGACACATCCATTTTCATGAATAAATATTTAAATACAGCCATATATAGAGTTAACTTGATTAATTCTGGTGTCTCTAATATTTGGTTTTCACATTATATTTATAATGTATTAGTGATATAAAATGCTTACTAACATTGCCAAGTCATTCTTTAACTCAGAATTGCTATTGTGTACTCTTGAAAATAAAGCAAGTGCAATTCTTTCAATACATATTTAACATTAAATGAGTTTAATATACATAGAATCACAATATTTTGCTAAAATTTAATAATTATTGTTTTCATTGTAGTCTAATTTAAACTTCTGCTTAGAAAGCAGTAATAAGTTGATTCATGCAAGCAAAATAAGCTTGAGTTTATTCCCACGGCTTGAACACGTTTCCTTTTTCCTGTACAAAGAACAGCAATTCTCAGACACTCATTTAAAGCAAGATATCTCGGACTAATTTTGTATAACTGATAATAAAATCTCTTCCCATGCACTTCAGAGGAATATACAATATTAGAACTAAAAATATTATCCAAAAATATAGAAAATAAATAATTAGTTTACTGAAAAATATACAACAATTTCGAATCAATTTATATTTATTCAAATTCATTTAAATGGACTAAAATAAATTATCATGTGTATTCAACCAAATAAGCTGTGGTTTTCAATATAAAGAAAAAAAATCTCAACAAAATTTTTTTTCACTTATTGTAATTAATCAAGTTTTAAGAAATAATTCATTTAGTATATGAATTTAAATATTATTTAGAATTTCAAACAATTCATAAATATATACATTTTCAGTTTTATTTATAGATGGTATAATAAATTATTAATAACATCATTTAAATACTAGATTATAAATATTTTTTCTACTAGAACCTTAGAATTATTTATGAAAATTTTACTGTTGAATTAATATATGCGAACAATCAATTTAAAATTATAGAACTTCATATTATTGACTCTTAAAATGTTGTCTTTAATATTAGTATATACTAGTTTAAATATTTTGAATTTATGATCAATGCACTATCATATATTTTTTTTAACTTGGGTAGTAATATTAAATATTTATTCGATGAATTTATGAACTTACTTTAGTTACCTACATTATAACATTTAAATACAATAGTTTTTTTTTCTTTGCATATATAATAGAAATCAAATAAATTTAATTAGTTAAAATACTTATTTTATTAAATTATTGTACAAAGTTAAATTTATTAGTATAAATAAAGTGTTGATTTATATACGAATACATATTAATTAGATGAAATCTCACATTTTACTTATTGACAATTTTGTAAAAGAATATCTATTAATTGCTACTTTTATTTGTAAAACAATGAAAATATAATTAAGAGACTAACTTAAATTAAATATTTATTTAAATTTAATATATAATTAAATTTAAAAAAAAAAAATTAAACTAAATTAAATTGTAATTAAACATAATTTGTATAGTTACAACTTAGTTTAGTTGAATTCAGTTTTGTTTAATTTAATTTCGTTTATCTTAGATTTGTTTGGTTTAATCGAGTTCGACACAAAAATTTAATGTTGGAAAACTACTTAAGAATACATTTCTAACAATTTTAATTACTTCCAGATAAACAATTAAGGAGAAATGCATCACCATGAACAAGTCTTATAAATCGGATGGAGTGATTGTTTAGAAGTGACACAAGTCTCTTGGGAATATTTAACCCAGCAATAATGCCACATAGTCAGTACGGGTTGCCGACGATGGCACACGGCTTGCAATCACCTCCATCCCCAACAGCCGTAATGACGGCCTACCCACGCTTTGGTAGCGTCTACCGACCCGAGCAACAACATCATTCGCAAGACCAACGACTCAGTCGCGAAGCCATGAAGCACTACCTCTCGGAGCACAAGCGTACCCAGGGCAAGGCTGATATGGTTGTCGTTATCCTTCATGCTAAGGTTGCCCAAAAATCGTATGGTAACGAGAAGCGTTTCTTCTGCCCACCGCCATGCATATATCTTAAGGGCAACGCTTGGTCCATGAGACAGGAGCAGATGCGCAGGGATGGCGAATCTGAGCAGTCGACGCAACTGTGTGCGTTTATCGGTATCGGCAATTCCGATCAAGACATGCAGCAGCTCGATCTTAATAATGGCAAGCAATATTGCGCAGCCAAAACTCTCTACATATCAGATTCAGACAAAAGGAAGCACTTTATGCTGTCGGTAAAGATGTTTTACGGCAATGGACATGACATCGGCGTCTTTCACAGCAAGCGGATCAAGGTGATATCGAAGCCTTCGAAGAAGAAGCAAAGCCTGAAGAATGCCGATCTCTGCATTGCCAGCGGGACACGGGTCGCTTTATTTAATCGATTACGTTCTCAGACAGTTAGCACGCGATACCTTCACGTTGACAACAACAACTTCCACGCGAGCTCAACGCAATGGGGTGCGTTTACGATCCATCTCCTCGACGACAACGAGAGCGAGTCCGAGGAGTTTCAGGTTCGCGACGGTTACGTCCATTACGGCAGCACTGTGAAACTTGTCTGTTCTGAGACAGGGATGGCATTGCCACGGCTTGTTATTCGGAAGGTCGATAAGCAGATGGCTAGTCTTGAGGCTGACGATCCTGTGTCTCAACTGCACAAATGCGCATTTTACATGAAGGACACTGATCACATGTATCTATGTCTGTCTCAAGAGCGGATTATCCAGTTTCAAGCGACACCATGTCCTAAAGAGGCTAATAAAGAGATGATCAACGACGGTGCCTGCTGGACAATCATTAGCACTGATCGTGCCGAGTACACGTTCTACGAAGGTATGGGTCCCGTGCGTTCCCCGGTCACACCCGTACCCCTAGTGCATAGTCTCAATCTAAATGGAGGTGGCGACGTAGCAATGCTTGAACTCACAGGTGACAACTTTACGCCAAACTTGCAAGTGTGGTTTGGTGATGTCGAAGCCGAAACAATGTACAGATGCCAGGAAAGTATGCTATGTGTCGTTCCAGACATATCACAGTTTCGAGGAGAGTGGCTGTGGATCCACCAACCGACCCAAGTGCCGGTTTCTCTCGTAAGGAACGACGGCATCATCTACGCGACGGGACTCACTTTCACGTACACCCCCGAACCTGGGCCTCGGCAGCATTGCCTACCAGCCAATGAAATCATGAGAACACCTAGGGCAATGGGACATGGTCAGGTAGCTATGCAGCCAGCTATTGCCGACGTACCGTGGAATCATCATCAACCACCGCAATCAGGACTTTGATATAGCCCGATGAGCTGGAGTTTCGATGGAGATGGGGAAGATTTTCAAGAACAAGATGGTATGATTTTTGATGATTCGTTGGATTTGGATATGGATGTTGACCTAGGGATAGAGAATATCAGCACTTCTTATCTAGCCAATGAAACATTTGATGAAGCAGCTATCTCAAATGTAATGAATCTTTAAGACAATATAGGCCTAAACGTCGGTTATCATGGTGAAAAGAGGGAACTTTTAATTTTCTATGCAGAAACTCAATTTAATATAATATTTGGTGCTTATATTTTTATATAAATGATATCTTTAATTGTGCTAAAGATAAGGTCGATTCTATTCCTGCATGTCAAAAATACTTAGTATTTTCTTTTAAAAATTTTAATAAGAAAGGAAGCTGAGTATTTAAATAATTAACATCTCACGTATATACCAATAAGAACGTTGATTAAGCGTAATATTTGAAAATTACACTAAACGCTCGTGTTCTAAGCCTTAAAAATTTCCATAAATATTAAAATTATTACTAAACTTTTAAAATACTTTTAAAAGTTTTAATTCATATCATATAGAAATGAAAAATTATTTTTGAAAGAACAACTTCTAAGTAAAACAAATATAATCATAAATATGAATAAAATAAACATATTGAAAATTTGATTTTATACCTGAGATGGTTCTCTTGCATAGGAATCCATGGTTGTTTCACAATTATACCAATAAAAGCTATATATGTACATATGTATGCATGTCGTTGCGTGTATTTGTATGTTTATGTGTATGTACAAATATATACACTTAAACATATACTTATTTACTGTATGAGTAGTTGAAAAAGATAAATTTATGTGTGATGTGGACAATGCAATGCATTATCTATGTATATTATCTGTGTAGATGACTTAATTCAAAAGTTGTTAATATAAATTTTATGAAATAATAATTTATCGGAATACAATTGTAGGGCATGTATTCTCTCTGTGAGTTGACGAATAAGTGACTGTCAATTTTTAATTTTTATAGAGATTTTCGGGGTGTAGTCAATAAAAAAAGAAATAAAAATTAATGTAAATTATGATTAAGAAAAATTGTATTATATACAAATTTTGCTCAGCTGTCATTATTTTAGACTGCTTAGTATATATATATCCTAGATATTTTTTATTATTTTAATCTAGAGTCTAGTGATGACAGAGAAATCCGAATTATCATTAACTTGTAAAATTAAATATATTAGAAGACATATTTTTAATAGACAGATGTAATAATGTTAAAAATTATATGAAATTATAATTATTTAATTCTATATTGCTTTTGTAATAGAAAGTATGAAATCGAATGTCAATCTTTAAGAGTCAATGTTAATCTGATTATATATTAAAGTCAATAGAACTAGATACGAATTAGTTTACTCAAAAGAAGCAACTACTGCATGACTGTATAAGAATTTATTTTTTTTTTCTTGAATTGTATATAAACATGTAAATTTGTGAACTGCGGATCATTATAGATACTATTGTGAATAAGAAATCGATAGAATTTTTAAAAGCAGGGAATTTTCCTACAAATTGAATTTAACGAAGCCTAATGTTTTCGTAATTATCATTAAAATTACGTAAAAGCGACAAAGGGTTCAGAATTAAATAAGATTGTCAATTTCAATATATGCAAATTGATGAAGATATTATAAATAGTAGTGTAGCATCAAATTTTTTTTTAATTTAAAAAATTTTTTTTTATTATTCATATAAAATTTTATTTGTAATAATTTTGGTACTATGTACTAACTACAAATGAGTATGTTTATTAGAAGATTTTAAATTGAAAATAATTATGAAATTCTTTTATATCAATTTGCCTTACAATTTCTTCATGAAATGCGTATGAATTTAATAATTTAAAGAAACATGTAAAATATTTTCAAAAATTCCTATTATATATAATTTAAGATTATATTTAAAAATTATTCCAAAAATATATTTTATAAATTAAAAAGAATAGTAATATTATGAAATAAATTCTTGACGAAATATATCAAAAATAGATTGATGCGTTTTTCACAAATTCCCGATTTTTCCTAATATAATATAAATACGCAATAATCTCGAAATCATTTAATAAATAATTAAATAAAACAATTTTTCGTGGATACAATATATCCTACTAAAAATGTAATAAAAGAAATTCATTCTCGATGTTGATACTTCAAATAAAATATATTAGTTTGTTAGAGCTTTTTTCTGGATGTAAATTCGTAAGCTACATTTCAAAGTAGGAACATGAACGATTACATAATTGAATGTTGTATATTATAGCACTTATAATAGATATTACTGTAATGAAAGCAAGAAGATAAACTGGATATTTCTGATTTTTGGTATGAAAATACGATTTTGATGACTGAAGAATTTGTAATTCATGCGTTCCTTAAATATAATTACAAGTAAGTTAATGGAATGTTACATGTCTACTTGAGAAGTAAAAAAAAAAAAAAAAATTAGAGGGAGTAATCTCGGAAGGGAAACAAGATAGCATCTACTTGTGAATGCCTTCCTTCAAGACATCTATTGTTACTCAGGAATGTCGGCAGGTAAACCATGGGAATTTACCCACAATTAACATCAGGATCTTATGTGCATGGTAGATGACAAATGGGGTTACCTGTATTATTCACCAACAATATATAATTCTCAATTAATAATTTATAATTATATTCTTTCTGCATTCTACACATCAAAATGGATCTGCTGTTCAAATAAATACGGGAGTAAGTAGCATTTCTTTAAGTATACATATGATATAATTTATAATTAAGGTAAATCCTTATCAATATAAAAGTGGAATATTTTCAGTATAACTTTAAAAAATTAAAATAAAAATAATTCATGAATGTAGATTCGGAATTTCAGTAAAATCAAGTGGTTCAATGTAAAACGTACAAGTGACAAATTTAATATTACTAATTTATATTCTGATGATGTGAGGTTCGACGTGGGTATAAAAAAAACCACAGTTGCTTAATTTTTTACATCTGAAATAATCAGCTATTGTTTTTTTAGACTTTTTTGGAAGCTCACTATAACGTAATATAATATGAAGGTTGTTTTTTTTTAATTTACAAATTACTAATTTATAATTCAAATATTTAAAAAATAAATAATAATAGCAAGAACATTAACACGAATAACGAAATAAAGTAGAAAAAAAATTTAATTTACTGGACAAGGTCGATACATTTTAATATCTATTGCAGAGATAAATTATTTAATATTATTAAAAAATTGTATAAAAAATATTGTAATTCTTGTTTATTTTCAAATTCTTTAATTAATCATTCATAATTAAAAATGAAGTATTATGATACTTTCATGAAATAAACAAATAATTTCATGGTTTTATAATGTATACATTATACCTTTAAAAATGTATTGGAAAAACTAATAAAAAATTAGAAATAAAGAATAAACTAAATTAAGTTAATTTCAATTTTAAACCAAAATACTTGATGTAATATTTTGGATATATGAAAATATTATTAATAAACATTAATTATATTTAGTTTTTTTTTCAATATAAAATACAAAATTAATTCTATATTCAATTTTTGTATTATTAACTTATACTCTTTAAAATTAAATTTTTTTTTACAATACAATTAAAAAAACGTAATTAAAAAGTGTTTTAAATTCTTAATAATAAATTCATGTACATAATTTTATATTTAAAAAGACGTTATAAAATAATTATAACTTAATTTTTAAAATAATTATAAATTATCTATGTTATAAGAGAAAAATATATTTTCATAATCAATTCGTATTAAAATATAAAATTCAATTACTTTATGCAATAAAATACATTTAATATATTAAGTAATTTTTATTTAAAATAATTAAAAATACAATTTTAAGTCGCAATAAAAGTAGATTATTATTAATTGTAAAGTTTTATCAGTTGTATAATTTGAATATTTATTATATTTTAATACTTCTAATAATTTATGATAAAATCATGCAATTTAAAATATTATGCAATAATTTTATTATTAAAAAATTAAAAAATTATTTCATTAAAAAGTGATATTTAAAGTATAAATTTAAATGATGTATAGTAATAATGAGTATACGATCTTTGCTAAGTTATGTAGGAAGAAAATAATAATTTTAAAAAAATCATTGTTTCTTAAGAAAACCATTTGATTAATTTACTTTTAGATTTAATTTTAAAAAAGCAAATTGATTCAATACTTTATTTTAATAATTATTCAAATATATCATATTATTTGTTGAAATATATAGTTAAAAAATATATGTCTATATGCTTAATTTCCTTTTTGTTGCTAACTTATTTAAATTAAAAAAAAATATACTAAAAATTTTTTTAATGTTTTATAAAATAATATCATAAAATCAATTATACAATATTCATGAATCTAAATAATAAAACTATAAAACTTCAATATTAATAATTGAAGCAAACGTTTCTTACCTTATAATAAATAAATAAATAATTTGATCAAAAATTTGTTTTATTTTCTCGATTAAAATTATAAATTTTTATCACACAATTAGTATAACTAGTATAATAATGTGATAATAAAAAAAAAAAAAAAAAAAAAAAATTGAGGAATAAAGGAATATAAGCTTAGATTAATGTGTGAAAGAAATTACAATATCTTTATACGCAAAAACTAGAAAAAAATATAAGAAAAATAAAATTAATGTTATTGAAGTTACACAATTTTGGTGTACTCATAATTAAAATAATTTATTAATCATCAGTCATTCATTTTTTATTAAGTAATTAGTATTTTTTACTTTATCATTGCAATAATATATAATTATTTAGAATATAAAGTAAATTTTTTTTACAAGATTTATTTACCACATGTTAAACTCAATTTTTAAATCATTTATCTTATTCAATATAAAAAGATTTATTAGTCATATATGTGTTGATTTTTTAAATTTATTATACAATTATGTTTTAAAAAATAAATTAAGTAAACTTTAGTTTTACTATTTCCTTTATTTCCTTTATTTACAAATATATTGATTACTTAAATAATCAATTCATTTGAAGAAAACCTATTATTTTATTAATTAATATTTTATTATTTATGTTTTAATTACATACAAAATATTATTTTCAATAATCTCTGGATTATTTCAATTAGTAACCGAATTTCATAAATATAACATATTTTTACAACTTTTCAACAAATTAATCGGACGTTAGAATTTAAATTCAAATACATTCTTTGTGTAATACCTTTAATAATTATGTTTATTATGTATTACTTGCTTTACTAGATTAATATTTAATTTTATGAGTTTAATAGCAATGAAGTAAATTAAATTTTATTAATTCAAAAATAAAATTAAAGTGTATTTTTGTAAAACATTTGTATTTCAGGATATGAATTTTAATTCTCTTTTAGAACACTTATTTTTATCTAATTCGTATTAGATGCTCATGGGATAAAAATCATGTAAAAATACTTAAAATTTTTACAAACTTTTTTTACTTTATTCGTATCGTGCGTTGCTTGTTCATATTTGTGAGCATAAGTGAAATATAAGAAGTTAATAAATCATCCATCTTATATCCAAGAGATGTTTCACATAATAATTTAGAACCTCGGACCAAATTTCCTATGGTCATATGGAAGTATGTATTACCCGAAGACCAGTTAGAGATTCGAGTGAACGGGTGTGTTACCAATATTTCCTAAAAAAATGATCATTTATTATTTAACAAGTTATATTTGTAATAAAATACTATTTCCGTATATTGATTTTGAATAAAATATATTTACCTTTGATTGCGGGTGAATCAAACTGACTCCATGTTTATTTATAGCAATTAAAAGTAGTTCGGGATAATCTGGTTCAGTACTTTGCTTTACTTCAAAAAAGGCTGATCCGAACGTCGGCCAACGATATACAATTTTCAAAAATGTTATTTTGGCATCATCTGGGTTCATCCCTTTATAAATTAAAAAAAATTTTGAAATAATTTTATCTTTAAAAAATTTATAAAAATTAAAAAAATAATAATGGATACCAGCATCATGATTGTATGCAGCGATTATGGAACGTTTCCATTCGTTTGAGCTATGTGTTTTTACCAAATCACCAGGTATAAGTTCTCTCAACATTTGACTATAATAAAGAAATTTATTTATTAATAAATGATTTTGTAAAAATACTGTGTAATGTAAAAGTAAATATTGCAGTATTATAGATTTTACGTGATTGCTTGCAGTTCCTGTTTACTTTCGCCAAATCGAACTCTGTATACCAATGCTGCCAATTTAGAAGCCTCCTCTTTTGTACACTTATGGTATCCTACGTAATAATTATTAAAGATATTATTTATTTAATTATGTTATAATAATTGCTGAATGATGAATGCTCTTACCTCTTAACAATTTTGGAAGTTCTTGATGAAAATGAAATATTAAATCAGCATTTCTATCTTTACCAGGTACAGTATTTGTCCACAATTTTTTCATAAAGAACACTTGATACGTGAATTGCGGAGATAATCCTAAAGTAATATATAAATTTAAACAATATAAAAATTTAAAAAGATGATTTAAAGTAATAGTTTTAAACTCACCATCTCTAGTAGGATGAGCTTTTCTCATCCAATCTGTTAAATGTCGAACAAAATCAAAGAAAAAGTCTCCCTCTGGCACAGAAATAACTTTATCAGCGATTTTAACAAATAAACTGAAGCCTTCGGAAGATCGTAAATTTAATCGTTGTGCAA
The DNA here is from genome assembly GCA_018907245.1 of Eupristina koningsbergeri. Taxonomy (NCBI): domain Eukaryota; kingdom Metazoa; phylum Arthropoda; class Insecta; order Hymenoptera; family Agaonidae; genus Eupristina; species Eupristina koningsbergeri. The sequence goes on from JACCHV010000151.1 coordinate 73,155, forward strand.
TATTTTGACAGAAATCCTTTGCTCTAGTCGACGAGTCAACTTCAAACGCTTCATCCGTATCATCCGGAAAATATACTTTATGAAATATTTGTGTAGTTTTGTGTTGAATTGCTTCAACCTCAACTTGATGAGGTGGATATTTTCGCTGACCATTTCGTAAAGTTTTTTGTAGCCTTTGTAAGGAATCTTGTGATATACGATGACGTCGTGTCCGTAAGAATAATGTTAATTCCTGTAAAGTATTATAATTTTAAGTTCTTAACAGAGACAGCTCATTAAAATAATGAATAAATATATTATTTCAATAATAAAATAAAGAGCATTAAAAAAAAAATTCATATTTAATTCTTGGTAATCTAACATTTTAACATTGTAACCGTAACAGTCTATTAATGTTATTAAAGCACTGAATTCAATGAAAGAAACTATACAGCATTTATAAACAGCTGTTGATATAAAAATGTACCTGATTCGGGAAATTTTTTCTTTGAAAGCTTACTTTTACTTACAATTGAATATTACTTATTCTTATTTGAAAGTGATTATTTTAAGCAATGACTTTTTAAACGATTAAAAGTAACAAGGTAGCCATGTAAAAATGTAAAATGTTTTGTGTACCTTTAAAAGGCTTTGACTGCAAGTGAAAAGGCCAGTTGCCAGCCACATCAGTTCCCAGCCTCGCTCCTCGCTAAGTCGATTACGATTGTCGGTCAATTGCTTCATTATTTGGCAGTAAATTTCATCCCGTAGGATTTCATTTTTCAGGGGTCCGTCAAATATTAAATCTGTGTATTCATTTCCGATTCGCGGCCTTTTCGTTGGCAAATCTCCCATATATTTCAATACGGCGTTGAAAGCAAAACAGGCTTCGTCCGCCAATTCGTCTTTGGATACCAATTTTCTCAATAGGGGCTGTTTTATTGGCTCTCGAGCATGACGCCACAATTCATCCGGATGATTTCGTCGGCCAGCTGTTAATGTTAATGCTTTGGACATCGTTTTTTTTGGAGGTGGACTGTTAAAACATTAATATTTATTTTCAATTCTTTTTCTTATCATATTTACTAAATATATAAATATGTCAGTCATTTTAAAATAATACGGTGGATCATGGTCATTATTATATTGAATATTAAATATAAATTATAATATTACAAAAACATATATATATATGTAGATTCGATATTTAATATTTAAATGAATATGCTTTTAACGGAAATAGTTTTGATAGATAGTTGTTTCATATACAATCTATATATATATATATATATCCAGATACAAAATAAAACTTTTCGTTATATTACCTTCATATTAACGATAAATAATATAATCAAAATTGGAATCATCGATTAATCAATCCAGTGACCGACATAAGCTCATACCTTTGCAATATAAATCAATATTAACACAAGCGTTTATAACATTTTCTGACAAGCTACGCTGCTTTTTATAAATATATATATAAGATTATAATTATAAGATATGTACAAGATAAAATAAAAGACAAATTTCTAATACATATAATTATGTTACAACTTCATACAGAGAATTTTTATTGCACTAAACTCTAATAACAAAGTTAACTTAAGCTTTATATAAGGGTTGAAAATATTATTTATACATGGTTATATTGCTTGTAATTATATTTTTTTATTGTATTTTTTTATTTTATATAGTTATTATAAATTTAGTTTTGCTTCTTTTATTGTTTATCAAACAAAGATATATTGACTCATAAGCTTAATGAATTATTTTTTTTTCAAATTATTTTTATATTGTATTTATTTTTTCGTGATTGGTTTTTAAATAATCCTCCGATTTAAATTTAAATTTAGTGGATTTATCAATTCAATAATTATTAAATCAACATTTTCCATCTAATATTATATATATTGAATTTCTATAAAATGTATCTTTCATCAATTATCGTTTTATTTCAATTAACTTTATGGATTATTATATTATTTCAGTATTTCTTATAGTTTAAATCAGGTATCTCGATGAGATTGTATGACCCGATGATGTACACGATAAAAAATGTTAAACCTCTCAGTAAATTATTTACTTTATATGTACAGAGAGATATTACTTTCATGTTCATTTATTTATTGAATCGCCATTATTGTATAGGTGATAGTAGTATTTACTAATTAATATAACAATCGATATTATAATACTTTCATTTATACAAGAAAAATGTGAAGAATCAAGACATTGCAAATTAATTTAAGCCATTCTAGTTTTGTAATTTATTAAAATGTTTATAAATATTCTTTAATGAATGTCTTACATAGCAAAAGTGTCGAAATATTTTTAGACTTATGATTAAACATAAACATTGGTAATATTTACAATTTTTAATTAATACTTATTCTTAAAGCAAAAATTTTTATAATTACTTAAATGTATATTTTTGTAAGTATTTCTAACATTTATATAATTATACATATAATTATAATTATCTTGCTTAATTATTATACATGGGCAAATGAATTAATACAAAACTTTAAAATTGATCTAAATTTAAATTTAAAAATTACTACTTGTAGTTTATTTTTCATTATACACAGATGTACAATAATAAATTAAGTATTATTAATATAAATATATACTTTGAGAATATATAATTAATTTTATTATCCAGTGGATCGATAGAATTTTATTTAAAATTGTGTACATACCGAAAATGATCTATTGCATATTCCATTAATGTGTGTGGTTTGTCACGAGTTTCAATGCCATTCATTTGCTGAGGATATAATCTTCGTCCGTTTTCATTTCCATTAACACTGAACAATGACTGCAAATGAAAATTATTTTGTAAAAATATTTCTTTGAAATATAACCATCTTTTTATTTTTTATTATTAATTCATAATAAACCAATAAAATATAAATCAATCAATAATAATGGTTGATGAACACACGTTTTTATTAATATTTTACGTATATTTTTTTTTTTTTCTAATCAGAACATACAAAATTGTAAATTAAAAAAAAGTAAATTTAATAATATAATTTCTTTTAGCAATGAAATGATATTGTAGGAAAACAGTAAACTGACGTTAAAATATTGAAACTCTATCAGTGCAATAAGTATTTGCGAGCTCCAATAATTGTGTCAATATTTTCAACAAACTTTAAGCTTAATAATATTATTAACTGTATTAATAAAAATGCCAACTAACCAAAATATCACCGGGAGGTTTAGATAACGAAGGCAATACATAGACAGTTTCAGCAGGGAAATCGCCCTTTTCTCCAGTTCTCTCACAGACGCCCACATACCAACCCGAGTTATAAACGGTTTCGTCGCCACCGTCGTCTTCTAATGTAATAAGATCTCCTTTTTGAAATGTTAGGAATGATGAACTTTCAGCTGTGCCCTTATAATCCTGCAGAGCTATTGCAAATTTACTACGTTTTTTCAGACCTTCGAGGAAGTAAACAACCAGGTCGCGAATGTCTTCAGCACTCGGACTTTGGAACGTAAATTCTTCACCACGTACCGTTGATAAGCTGAACGTTTGTGTGAACATTTTATTTGTTCTATAAAATAAATATTACATCATATTGGTTTCTCTTGTATGATCGATGTAAGGAGGAGGATTGATTAAAAATCTTCAATCGAACAAAAACTGTTTTTTAAATTAAAAATAAAATATCTCGTTTATAAAGAAAAGTAAAATTATAATACTATTGGTAAATGTTGCACTAAAAAATTATCTAAATGATTCGATCAATATTTAATATAAAATGTATTTCCAGTTAATAATTTAAATATTAGTTTAATGTTAATATTATTATTTAAAATTATAAATTTTTAAATTTATAATAGATAAAATAAAATTTCATATACTTTTAATTTATAATGAAAGTATCATTGCTTAATTATCTTAATTAATTGTTAATTAATAAAGGAATTTTAAACAATTGATCCATACTTTTGACTAGAAACGGTGGTAATCTCGGGAAATGATAATTCTAAAAGTACTTGTTCTTGATCGTCTACGACATAGACACCCGTCCAGTTTACAGCAATAATAACATCATTTTTCGGAAGATTTGGCCCAGAATTCCTGTAGGCCTCATAGAAGCGAGAAAAAAGCAAAGGCCACTTAAATTTTGCATAACCAACAATGTCTTCCTTGACTCTGAGTGCAGGTACTTTTTCTTTCAAGTAGTAACTCTGTAAATTGTTAATAGAAAAATTATGTGTTTATAATGCAACAATGAAATAGAATTTGATAATAATTATTTTAACTAAGCTAATTAGAATAATTGAATTTTAATTTTATAATAAACACCTCTTAAAATCTAGTTTTTTACTTATTTAAAATAAAGAAATATTTGTTAGAAGCTATCGTGATTTACACGAATAAAAGATTAAGATAAGATAACATAATATTTTTTTTTAATATCCGGTTTGTTTTGTTAAATGTTCATTTATTAAATTCATATATTAAACTAGAGAAGTTTTTTTTTCATTCATACTATATTTTATTATAGTAAAAGATTTATTTGCACTATAATAATCACGTATCGATTCAAATAATATAAAATAATATAAAATTCAACTAAAATGAATGCGGTAAATTTTAATTAAAAACTCATGCCAACTCCAAAGCTTATTATTCATGTACATAATTATTGTTAGGTAATCTCTAATGAATAAATAATGATTTAATCCAATGAAAAGTGAGCATTAAAATTGAAATAAAGACGATTTCATTATTCCCGTCCTCATTAAATCACCAGAGCTGTGTCAGTAAGAGTAGCTAATAATACAATAAACCTGTATAATTACTTTTTTGTAAGCCTGCAGAACGAGATGTCCCCACCTCTCGATAGCTTTGTCCACGTCTGTTAAACAGTAATCAGGAATGTAATTAGGCAGAAGCGTAAATAGTCTCTCGACGTTCATGTCCACGTGGTACTCGATGTAATATTGCTGGGCAGCAATCATCGCCAGGTCTTCCTCTTTATCGCACCGGTACTCCCCGAACTTTACACCCCGGACAACCTGCTGGTAAATGAGATTTGTCGCCACCTGATCCTCCGTCGGCTCGTGCCAAGGTGCAAATATCTCCTTCCGGAAAAACAGCCTCCAGGGCGCGTTCCTCTCCTGGGCCCCCTGTTCCTTTGCGTATTGTTCGCACTGGGATATGGCGTCCATCACGTGGTCGCCTCCACTGCCCAGCGATGAAACCTGCATTGTTCATAAAATTGTAATTTCGAAACTGCTGCAAGTACAATAATGCATCTATACTAATTTTAAGAGATTACACGCGATAATTATTACTCGCGTGGAATAATACATTGTTTAATATAATTTTAATATACATGTGCTACGGTAATTATTTCCAATACCTATCCTATATTAGCACCCATATTAATACAGTGATATGAATACGTGTACTAATTCAATGATAGTGTACGTCCTATAATGGCTGTTATTTATATCCTTACTATTATTATGAATTTTTTTTTTAAAAATAATTATTAATTACGAATGTTAGAGTACAACAACAACAACAACAACAACAACAACAACAACAACAACAACAACAATAATAATGGTATTGAATTATTTTAAATCAAATATTTGCGTAAACTTGTAATGTACAATTTTTATAATTACTGTAATTTTACTTTTAAAAATGTATTCAAGATGTAACATTTATTTATTCAAGAATGTAATGTTGTTTATACTGCTAATAAAATTTTGTTTATCATATATACTGCATTTTGTCATTTAGATCTTTTTTTTTTAAATAGTTATTTGTAACAAAGGAAATAATATCTAATATCTTTAAAGAAGAAGTGGTCCTTGAATTCCATGATACATTTATTTTTACTATTTCATAAAAATTGAGATTAAAGCATGACTGACAATTGCTTGTACAGATATAATTATAAATCTTGTATTTTGATTTATTGAAATATAGTTACTTTTGTAATGTCTAAACTATTGTTATATAGCAGAAAAATTTTCAATGCGTACATTTTTATCAAATATTCATTGTTATTGACTTTCGTACATCGTGCAAGACTAGAGATTATTGGATTGACAAGACAAACCTTATCAAAAAGAGCAATGTACAAAGAGAATCCGAATTGATCCCTCAGCGATATTTTGTCGGATAACTGGTTGCAAAGTTCTCTGGCAGTGGTTGCCGAATCAGCGAGAAGAGTTTTGGTGTTGCCATCCATAAAAGTAATAGGGAGCATTATCGGCTTTTTGGACTTGGTAGCCTGGAGCTCCAGCCAACTCGGAGGCTGATTTCGTGTCCCGTTGTTAAATGTACGCTTGAGTCTGTCCTCGCAATACGGAGCATAACCTGGTGGACCTTCGCGTATGAATGCTCTCAGGTAATTAACAAACTTTTCCGAGGGGGCGAAGCAGCCCACGCAGAGCGACAAGAGGATCCAACCCCGGGCGTGGGAGGATTTCGAGGGATTGTTCGTGAGCTGCTTGCAGATTTGACAATAGATCTCGTCTCGAAGCTCGGCTCTCAGAATCCCGTGCCCGATTATAAAGTGCAGCTTCTCGAGGTTCGAGGTCGGTCGAGCTTCTAACCACGATTGATAACTGTCCGCTGTGTACTCGTCCTCCTGGAGGCGGCGTCTCACGTCCTCGCCCAGTTTATTTTTACGCTTCAGTGTCAGGGAGACGAGCTTGTGACGAATCGATCGAGGCTTTTGCTTCATGAATGAATCCTGAACCATTTCAATAATTTAATTACTTAAAGGCAAAGATTTAATTAGTTTAATTAATTTAATAATTTCGATCATCTGAGATTTCAATGTCAGTTTAAAAAAATTTCCTTTTCATGAAAAATATGAAACTAAAAACACAAGACTATTTTACTTTTGTGCATTGAATTTAATTTAATGTAGTTAATGAGCAATTGCTCAAACTATATTCATTTATTTATTTATTTATTTATTTATTTATACTTTTTAACAAGAAAATATAGCTATACAAATATATATATATATATATATATATATATATATTTGTATGTATATATTATTCTTACGGGATCCATTCCCATCATTTGAGCTTCTTGAAATTCTTTACTCCTAATGAAATTTCGACCAAGCGTTGCCGTTACTTTTGACATAACTGAAGTATTATCTCTATCCATTGTATGAAATCGAGGTTCTGGTAAATCACCTGTGAATCGCAGTATTGTTATCCATAACGCCTGTGCCGCCTGAACATATAAATAACAAATATACTTTTTTCTTATTGCTATGTAACGTAAAAAAAAAAGAAACAAACCAACTGATCTCCTTGCGTGTGAAGGGGTAATAATGGATGTTTTAATGGTTTTCTAGAGTACTGGTGCGTAATATTTCCTTGGAAATAAGTTGCAGCAAATTTTTGGAATTTGAATTCAGATAAATCTTCTTCGTCTTCTGAAGCAGTTTGCATTGGACTAATAATTTCCTGTTGATCAACTTTTGGCGCAGGAAGATCCTTTAAGAAGAATAAAGGTTTTAATTCAAATAATGAAATAAATTAATTTTCTAATTACTTTCAATAATTACTTTAAATACTGAAGTTTCTCTAGCCGGAGTTGGCGCTTCACTACTTGAATCTGGTAAGAAATCAAACATAGCCTCAACAAGTTTACTGTCATCCACAGGCTCATCTTGTTTCTTTGCAGCATCATTAATTAAATTCTTCTTTATCTCCATTCTCCGCCTGTCTTCCATTTCCATTTCGATTTCTTTTCTTTCTAATTCTTGCATACGTTCCTAAAATTCAAACGAACAATTTAATAAAATAAATTTTTTTAACTTTAATATATTTGAATTATTAAGACAAAATACATCAATACATTCTAAACGAAAAACGAAGATAAAAATCATTTTTTGAGTAACAAATTCGCATAAAAATAAGCATTGTTTAAAAGAGATCAATAATTAAAATTTACTTTTCATTAGTTATTAGTTTATAATTTTAATGTTTAATTATTACAGGGAAAAAAATAAAAAGATAAAATATTCCTGATGGAGCACATTGATTATGATTAAAAATATTTAAGTTTTTTTTAAATAACAGTTGAAATGTCAATTCAGCTTACTCTAAAGTGCTGATCAGCAATCTCTTTGGCTCTCTTATTGCCCTGATCCTTTAGCTCCCTCTCCTCCTTCTTCCTCATCCTCAAAGCTTCTATGTGCAACCTGTACTCGTACTTGAGCTTTTTGTATCTCCTCTGTGCGATCATCCGCCTCACGTGTGCCTGTATCTTCACAATCGCCCACATTTTCTTGCGGTAGGCGCGCCTCACCAGGTGACCTCTGGCCCTCGCCTGCAGAGCCACGATGTGACCCCGCAGGTGCCGGAATCTGTGGGAAAGGACTCGCGACCTGATGAGGGCCTGGAGACGCATGTAACCTATTTTCATGCGTTTGTAACGTTGGCGTTGGGCGTAACCTCGCCAGTGCTTTTGTATTTTTATGGCGGCAGCTCTCATCCTCAGGAAGCGTCGGCGATACACCCAACCCCGGATGTTCTTTTGAAGGATCAGGATCTTCCGGGTGAGAACGCGATCGCGCTCCTGCTCCAGAAATAGATCGTGAGCGTCCTTAAGGAATACTTTTGTGTGTCCAAGCTGATAATCCGATCTACCTAGGACTACGTGGCAGAGTTTCGTTGTTGCGTATCGGCAATCAGTCTATAAAATAATTATTTAACAAACATTACACCCACTGTATTACGAATGTCTATTGAGAAGTTTTAAATGTATCTTCTCCATCCCTATTTTTACATTCAAATTGACTGATTTAAGCATAAACAGATTAATTAAGCTCCTAATGATACCGATAGGACTGTTCATCATTTACAACCATTTTAAGTATAATTTGAGATTTATTTGCTTTTATTTATTTTGTTCCTATATGCACATACAGAACTAACATTTGATTTCAATTTGTTATTATTTACATTAAAAGAGTTAAATATTTTTAAATAACGGTATACCTTGTGTGCAGGAGGTATACCAGGTATCAGAAATCGATATCTTTCTACAAATTCTGGAAATGAATGACGTATGGGGTAACCTGCTCTTCTTATTCTAATGGTCTCCATCATCCCGGAATATCGTAATTGTCGACAGCAAAGCCCTCTGTCAAACATCTACAACATCCAATACATCAATTTAAGATCTATCCTAAATATTATTGTCTTATGAGTATAATTATAAGTACCATTGGCTTCTTATATTCATTGGGCTTTATACATCTGATGAAAAACGGCTGACAGTTACACAATGTCTTCATTAAGGCATCTAAGGACTTTTTAAATTGTGTTGATAAAGTAGGTGCCCTTTTTCTGGTTTCGGATCCCATCCCTATGTCCTCTATGAAACAAGTTTGAAGAAATTTATTCGATGAGATATGTATTAATTGCAAAAGATCAGTACTAAAGGTATCTCTATTTTTTTCCAAAAAACTTCGAGTATCATAAAATACAACGCCGGCAAAATGATTCAAACCAAATGAAGTGTTAATGTCGGATTTTGGTTTCAAATAATTATGATGCCTGCCATGAGTTTTGTGAATTTTCGCAAGCATAGTTTGATCTGTACCCTAAAAATAAATATTTTTTAAAATATCAATCAATTTTATGGTAATTATTATTTCTTCATATTTCAATAGTCTTATTACCTTAGGGAACTTTGATTCTTCATCAATAAGAGCCATTATATTTAATTGTTTTATAGCTATCAAATCTAAAGCATCTTGGTTATCTACAAATTCTATATGCTGCCAATTGATTCCTTCATGATTGTATTCTTCTTGTTCTAATTTAAAAATATGTTGTACAAAAAATTGCTGCAAATTTTCATTCGCATAATTAATGCAAAATTGTTCAAAACTATTATGACTAAAATTTTCAAAACCAAAAATATCGAGCACTCCAATCGCACTTCTGGATGCATGTTTAGGTCTAAATATTGCTTCATTAATTTTCTTAACTATATGTATAAATAATCTCCCATAAATGCCTTTTACAAAAGCATCTCTAATATCTACTGACTGATCTCTTGATAATGTAGAAACCTAAGAAAATTGTAAAATTCTTAGTAAAATCAAAATGTCAATTTCAAAAAGACCAAACATAAAAAATAAAACAGATTAATAGCAGTTATAAATTATTAAATAATATTTATTTTATAATACTTACGACAGTTTCACCACTTGCAAAAATTGTTCGACGAGTCAGAGCATCAATAAGAGATTGAACTTGTACTCCGAGTAATTGTGCAACACGTTTAACATTTGTTTGTTCGGGTATTTCTGTTGCATCAAGATTATCTGTCAAAAGAAAAATAATTATTATAAATTGTATAAATAATCTGAATAATAATTTTTAAAGATTTAAAAGTAAGTAATCCACTTACCAATTACTGTTGCTTTATATTTTACATTGCCCATGTGTAATACTGCTGCAAGTAATTTTAGAATTTCCCAAATTTCACTATCACTAAAGAGTAAGACTTTCATTGCTGAACGTATATCAGAAAATTCAGCAGCATCATCTCGACCTTCACATGTAATACTTCCACCCTTAGAAAAAATTTTTTAATTTTTAAAAATATTGTGATACAATCACTTCAGAATTTGATTTACTTATTTGATATAATATTTTATTGTTAATTTTAAAATAATAAAAATGTGTATATTTTCAATCATGTAAATTCACAATTCAAATATTAAAAACAGTATCATAACAAATTAAAAAGGAAATTTAATTACACAAACTAAACAATTGAACATATCAATTATAAACTAAAACTTAGTAAATACTTTAACACGTAAATATTTTTAAATTATTAACTATGACATTGTATGTCACCTCATTTTTATCGTATCATAAAGCAAAATTAAGTGATTGTGATCTCCAATTTCATAATTTTTTTTCTCCACTTAATTAGTACATATGTTCCAAATAAAGATGAAAATTGTTTGTAATACACCCTTTCGTAGTTTTTACAATAAAAAACTTTTTAAGCTTGAAGAGTCTAATGCTCACCGATTGATTGCCTGTTTAAACTTTAATAATTGTTATTATTCCATTAAATCAAAAAAATATTTTTAGCTTTATCTTATAAAAAGTTATTTATTAATTTTCTTGATGAATTTGTTTTCAATATTTTATATTTCTTTATCCATTGTTTTATGTTTATTTTTAAATAATCAATAAATATTTATTTTTAAAAAATCAATAAATACAAATTTCAATCATTCTAAGTGTTTTAAACTTTTAATAAGTTTTCATTTAGAATTAGTTATTCTTGACCTTTATTTAATTAATCTTTCATGAATTGTATTTTTATTTAATTTAAATGCATGAAATGAAATTCACCCACGTAAAAATTTGATGTATACGATCTCGTACAATTTGATGTTCGTTATATGCTTTACATAATGATATATTTAAATATGGTGCTAAAGTCCTGAGGGCATTATATATCACATGGGAATGTCAGTTACAAATACTTTTTAAATTGTATAAAATTCTTATTAATAAAAATATTTAACATTTCAATTCACACAATAAAAATATAATTACGTATAAATACATTTGTACATAAATGAGATGATTTTTATTTAATTATACATACACCTATTAAATATTTATATGTCGATGCCTCTTCTAATTCGAGTTTCTGTTTTTCTTCCTTTGAAAGCCCCGCCAGCATACAATAAAAAATATGGTAATTTCGTTCGTCCAGACTTTGTGAAACTATTCGAGATTTTTCTAAAAGATACTGTTCAATTTTTGCTCCTTCTATAACTCCCTGATCACTGAAATGAATATCAATATATTTTCCAAATCTAGACGAATTATCATTTCTGACCGTTTTTGCGTTTCCAAAAGCTGAAATCAATTTTGGAATAAATAATTCTTGTATTTTCTATTAATAACAATTAATTATTTACCTTCGAGTATGGGATTTGCTTCTAAAATTTGCTGCTCAATCCATGAGTGTTTTCCACTAATAGCTGCCAAATACTGCAATATCAATTTTGTACTTTCCGTTTTACCTGCTCCACTTTCACCGCTATAAAATTAAATATTTTGTTTAAATATTTTAATATAGTTTATCGCATATTACTGATGTTACATTTTTTTTCATCTAAAAGTAACATGCACAATAGAAATTTTTTTATGAAAAAGTAATTATAAAATAATGTGTATAATTATTTTCATATATACAAAAATATGGCTTTTTAATATGAATAAATATCGAGTTATTGAAAACAAAAAATATCTCTATTTCATAAATCGTAATATTATTATTAAAGATATTTATGTGAGTAGAAATATTAAATTTACATTTTTATTAATTATTAAATGTATGATAATGTCTTTGATCATAAACCAGTAAGCCTAATGAATTTTTTAAACTAAATTTAAATTCATCAAATTCAAAAACTATAGAAATATAAAATATTCTTTTGGCTATACCTATTAAATACACAATAAATCAATATTTACCCAATAAAGTACAAGTTTTAATTAAAAAATTTATTAGAAACATTTCATACGAATATAAAAAAAAAAAAAATACAATATTTTATTTTATTTTTGAAATTTATTATATTTGAAATACATTACGAATGACTCGTAAAATAATTGGCAATATTTAGTGAAGTGAAATGTCCATTACTATCACAATCAATTATAAAAATTGCTAAAATATCCAATTAATCACAAGCATTTTTCCAAATTAAATAATGAAATTAATGCACAAATATTTATTTGAAGATTTTTATGTGGAGTCATTTCGCTGTAGTTAAACAATAATAAGCAATCGATTTAGAGCGTAACAATTAATTTTTAATAATTTAACATTATAAAAATCGGATTTACAAGTAAATCAATACCTTATAACGATGCATTGATCCTGACCATAACGATTCATGTGGGCGTAACTGTTATCGCCTATGGCAAATATGTGGGGAGGGAGCTCGCCAATTTTACGGTCCTTGTATAGTTTTATTTGTTCGGCGGTGTAGATTGGCAAAATCTGATATGGATTGACAGCCACGAGAATGGAACCGGTGTACGTCTGCCGAAAGAGTCATATCGCATATCAAATCAAATTAAATTACAGGGCGATTATTATTATTGTTGTTTTTTTGTTTTTTTTTTTGTTTTTTTTTTTTTTTTTTTTTTTTTTTTTTTTTTTTTTTTTTTTTTTTTTTGTTTTTTTTTTGTTTTTTTTGTTTTTGCTCGAGATCTCTCGTTTATGCAGGGCGCGAGATGCCAAGTAAAGCACAAAACCAAGAGACTCACGTAAATCAAATTTTCATTGTAACGGATGAGTAAGTTCCTGAGGATTCCAGCTTCATGGAGGTCGCCCAAGCTTATCATATCCTCGACGCCTTGCACCGATGTTGCGTGCATAGCTTTTATCCTTCTCTCCGGTGTGAGCCATTGCTCCTTTGGAAAATATGAATATTTAATGGAGGATATTAATAGTATTTCAGTGTGGCTACTTGTTCCTTCAAACTCTAAAATTCAATTAGCTTTGCCTTATTTAAAATGCATAAATGTTTATTACAGAAATCCGTTTAACTGCTCGACAATGTATATAGACGTAGCCTCCATTAGTAATTTATTATTTTAATTACAAATCTCTTGCTAGACCATACGTATTTTAAAATGAACATTACACTTGTTTAATATTGAAATCTTTTGATCGCGAGAGAATTAATTTTTACAAAAACTTGAGATTATTCAGTGGGTTACAAATAGTTTAATTCAATGATTAATTTATTAAAAACATATCTGAAAAAAGATGAACTTATAATTTATTGTTTATATATTTGTTCAAATCGTCTCATCTTCAAATGAATAATATTGAAATAATTTTTACTTTTTAATGTAGCTTTATAACAGTCGATGATTGTCATTTGTTAAGGAAATCAATTTGGCTAATTATTAATTTTGATTAAATGTGAATATTAATAATTTTTAAATTTACTGTACTGATCAACTTATTTAAAATATAAACTTTCAATTATTGAATAATTTAATACAGTATCTGCTTCATTAATTCTTGAAGTATAAAATGAATAATTATTTTTAAAAAAAATGAAAATTAATAGTAAAATAATTGTTTAAACAAGTTTTATTTCTTATTTATATAATTTTAGGTAAAGAGTTTAATAACTGATGCTAAATAAAGGACAATATATTATTCATTGAAATTAAGAAATAAAATAATGAAAATTTGGTAGATCAATTTTGTAAATTATCATAATTATAGAATGGTAGTGCGATTGGTTCCCAAAATAATAAAAATAAATTATCAATCTCGAATTATAACTTCAAAAGCCATCTTGGTAATATTTATAGTCACTTAAATAAAGATCTCAAATCGAAAATAATACCTTGTTGTCGTCGTCTCTAACTTGGATCCGTCTTCCTTCAGCAGATACAACTCGGGCGCCAATAGCTACGTCAAACTCTTTTCCTGAGATGGGCTCGATCCATATATAATCGCCCTAAACAACAAATTTATTCATTTTTATACACTGAGTATAGAAGAAAAGGTGTGGAAAATTTTCAATTTATAATCTCAACCATTGTTGTAGTACTTCTAAAAATTTAAAGCGAGCATTTAAATTTATTTTAATTTTTTATTTTAATCAATCCTTTTAATTTATATTCACGTAATATTTTTGAAAGAACAAAAGTTTCAAAGGTATCAATATATATCAAGGAATATTCGAATGAAGTTTATTATTTAATTGCTGAAAAGAATGCAGTATATTGTACAAGTGAAACATATAAAAACTTTCTCTTGTTTAAAATTATTCTCACGTTCACATTAAAAAAATTATAAGAAAAAACAAGTTTAATCGCATTAATAAATTAGAAAATCAGTTTAGTACCTTGTGTCATGAAAATATTCATCTTTGTTTTTGTGATGATCATAAATAATAAGAAAATTAATGTATTATTTAAAAATTAAAACTTTTTTTCATCATAAAAGTATATGTACAATAAAAATTTATTTATTTATAAATTATATTACTTATATACATTATTTATGATTTCTTAGTTAATCTAAAAATGATAGTGTGAATGATTAGTATAACAAAGTTATAAATTAATATAGCTTAAATATTTTTCAGATATCTTTTTGATGAAAAATGGTTTTTATGATTTTATTAAACATAACGTTAATTTAATGTACTTTTAAATTCAATAATTTCTAAGATTTTTTAATTAAAATTAATTAATGTACATGAAATTTTCTTCTTCTTTTTTTTTTTTATTATTATCTTTCATTTTTAAATGTATTTGTAGTAGTTAAAATACTAGAAAAATATTGATTACAGTTAACACCACTTTTTTTTTTGTACATCAACATATAATATTGAGAAAATAAAAATATACTATATTTATTTTTAAATACTTATAGTTATACAAATCTAGTTTAATTGCTCAATTCACATTTATTATTAATAGATAAAATGGTATGTTGATTTACATATAATTATAAAATTATATAATGAATGATATATATATAGATAATAATATACTAATAATAAGATAATAGATAGATAATGTTTTACAAACATTATTCTGTTTTTTATAGATTGAAACAATTTTGGTAAACTATAAAATGCTTTAAGTTATTTTTAACGTGAAACCTATTTAAAGAATTGTTTGCTGAATTTAAAGAATTGTGTATTTAGTTTTGAAATATATTACAATAAATTTTAGAATTGGACGATTTATTTTTTATTAATGCACAAAATGTACTCATCTAATGATATCTGACGAGCAAGAAGGAAACGAATCGCAGTGAGGAGTTTCCATAAGTGACATAATCGTGTAATAAACTGATAAAAGTTTAAGTATTAACATGGGGTCAAGTTTTGTAGGGCTTCATTTGTATTCGATAAGATCTATTATTCACCAAGTATATACCTTTGAAAATATAAATGGACATAGTTTATTTATAAATAGTTGCTGAAATTAATTACTTTTTATTGGAAAATAATAAAATTCTGTTTATTTTTACAAAATGTATATAATTAAATAAATATTGATTCAAAATAAATGTGTTAGCACGAATTTGCCTGTTTCATGAATTATTTAACAGTTCAACCAAAAGGTGTTCGGAGCTTAATTAAAAGGACAGGAAACTTTATTAATGCAATAAGTAAAATTTTCAATCAATTTATCGTGTCGATATACCATCATCCTACAGCCAAAAGACATCTTTGAAATTCTATAAGTATTACCTCGGTAGAACGGTAAAAAAGATCTATAAATCCTGTCAACTTTTACCGTGCCGCTACGGTATTGCTGTCAAATTATTCTCTTTAAAACAATTTTTCTTGATTATTCAAAGTAGTTTCTAATTTTTTAATCAAGATATAATTTTTAATCAAGCTTTGTTTAAATAAGTAAGGAAGATTTTTTAAAATATTAGATATAAAAAAGCCATTACGCAAACAGTCACGATTCCTTAAGCATTAAATAGTTCCAGTTAGTAATGATAGAAATTAAACTTTTTGTCATTATTTAAATATTACTGTGAAAACGGCAAAATGGATAAATTTATTATTAAAATATTAATTTCTAATTTTGACTTTTATATCTAATTATTTTTTTTACGCCTAGACCGAATCAAATCCGAGAATAATAAAATCGCCAAATTCCAATGTAATTGTGTGCCATATGATATATGTAGAATGTATAATTAATAGCCCATTTTAAAAATGGAAAGAATGACTATTATTTATAGCTCCGTACGCATAAATTGGACCACATAAATGTAAGAATTCATTCATTGTACGATGAATTAAAGTCGTCGGGTTGCTCTTAAGGTTATTGTAGCTCCGAGGGCTCGATTTAAGAAAGAGCTAACCGCCCCCGACAACTTAACATCTTTAATTAAAAAATTAAATTTAAAAATTTAAAAAGAAACTCCCCATTATCATCTTTAAAAGAATGAGTCGATAAAGTAAAAATCCTCGTTGCGAAGGTAAGATCGGATTTGCGGAAGGTGAAAAGAGGCGTCGACATTGATCCCGAAGAAAAGCAGTCGGCGCTTCGCTCACCCACGCACCCACGTTGCATTTGTTGGCGTGCACCGGGAGGTGGTGTTGGTGCGCGGCCGGCCCAATTGTTCATCCCACCGGAACATAGGAAGAGCTCTTCCGCTCTTTGGTTCGCGGATACGACTGGACGAGCCGAACTCCCCTGGACTCGCCGTGTAGACTCGTCGAAATTTACGCCATTCGCTTCCCTTCTTCCTCGCCATTTAATAACATTCTTTTGCTTTACATTTTTTCTTTTTTTTGTCTTGTGGGAAATTTCAATTTGGCGGGAGGAAGAATTTTTTGACTGCCCATTGTTCATTTGTGCCTTTGCGTTTCGACAGTGGAAGCTCGCCGTCGTCGTCGTCGTCGTCGTCGTCGTCGTCGTCGTCGTCGTCGTTTCAACAACAACATTTTTTTATCGAGAAACTTCAATGAGTCAATACTATTTGGGAAATATTCTTTTTTCAATCTTATTTTCTTATAGTAATTGATTCTGCATGTAAACATATTTACATATTAAAAATATGGACGTTTTTTCCGCAAAAAAGAATGTACTCTTATATAAAAACCGTTTCTTCAATTAAAATATACACCCGTGAGATAATATTTTCCTTATAATGTCATTTACTCAATGGAACATTATGCTTCTTATGGCTGTCAAAGCATATTTTATGTTACGTTCCGACAACTTTTGTTATTAAACTAATACAAGCATAAATTATTGTGTTCAATTAAATATAAACAAACAAAAATAATGAAGAAAAAATTGACCTTCACTTCAACATACTCAGTTGCCCAATAACAAGTAATATTTTTTAAATTCACAAGTAGAACATATCAAGGCAAATATCCATCAACTATAAAATCATTGGCTTCAAATATTTTTTATAAAGCAAAATTCCAATTATAATTTCATAATTTAAATTTTATTTATGCAATCATTGATTTCGATTTATTTCAAAAACTTTTACTTGATATAATTATTTTGATGTAAAAAAGATAAAGAAATTAGTATTAAAAATAAAATATATGTAAAATATTGATTTGGTTAATATTTATATTTCTATGAAAATAGTAAAATATATCTTTTATTGATTCTACTGCATTTTATAATTTCTATAAGGTTTATATGCTGATAGACTTGTTAACGGATTCTTAAAGCTAATAAATTAATTCCCGATTCCCAAAAGTATTAAATTAAAATTTTAATCAATTGAATGCACAATTCTGACATATATTCTTACTTATTTGAGCTGAATAGTTTAGTATAATTCGAACATTATACTTTAAGTTATTTCACTTATATGTTATTAAGGTTCCTTGAAAATTGTAAAATGTAGAATATTAATATTTTTTTTTTATTTTTTAAATTAAAAAACAAGCCTTTCTATAACATTGATGTTATTTAAAATGTAAAACAATAACCTCGTTTTAACAAATAATTGCATCGTGTGTATGTAAAATTCTTAATCTTTTTTTTGTATCATTTTTATGCCATAAACTTTATTTTTATGTGAAACAATAAACTTTCATGTATTTTATTTTATTGATAAAAATTAATAATTTAAGTTTTAATAAATTAGATTTACTGATAAAAATAATTTTAAAACAATTATTTATAATTTTCTAATACTTAATCAATATAACAGTAATAAATATTTTTTAGCTCAAGATACAATTTTAATAATATATATTATTTATTTATTCACTTATTTTAATATGGAAAGATAAGAATTAAATATTTTTAAAATAATTAAAATAATATTACATACTAAAATATTAGTGTTAATAAATTTTAAAAAAATATTATGTTAATGTTAAAAGTTAAAAAAGAGATATTTTACAATAATATAAATAAGAAAAAATTATATTTATAATAATATAGTATTAAATTGTTATTTTTTAATATTGTTTGAATATTATGGAGGATTTCTTGACAACAGAGAGAAATGAAATAAAGATGTAAAATTTTAGTAGAAAACAATAAAATACAAAAGAAACAAGACTGTGTAACTTACAACTCAATTAAGTTACTAATGATTCCACTTCGAAAAGTACACGAAACTGACTGAATAAATAACAGTTTTGTCACGTAAGCGATAAAAAAAGTTTCTGTAAACCCGACGCGACTTGTCTATCTGCTTCGATACGAAATTACCTTATAAAGATTGAGCGACGTCCTCTGTAAATCGCTACTTTATTTTTCAGTTAGTCACAGTTGTAGAAAAATATATCTGATACGCTGATTTTCTAGTTAAATCAACTATTTATAATCAAATCTTAATTTAACCGTTACTCTATACTATAAAAATGAACGTATTTTACATTTTTACGTATTTTTCAGTTAGGAATAAATAAAATTCATTTACTTTTAATACGGTATTTGGAGATAATTATTAAATAACATATTCTATAAAAAAATGTTTTAAAATTTTCAAATTCTTTTTATTGTGCAGCATGTGTTGTTTCTTAACTATATTAAAACATTAAATTAAAATTAAATAATATATAATAATTAATAAAATAATATAAATAAATATTATTTATTTCTAATTAAATTCCATTTAAAAATTTAAAGCATTTATATTTTTATATCATAATTGTATGGCATAATATTAATGTATAAAGAAAAAATGAGCTGATCAAGATTTTATAATGCAAATGCAATTTTATTAACCTACATAACTTTCTTCACAATGAGGTAAATATTACTTTAATTTCATATTTATTGTACTAGGTATTATAAATCATGCTATAAATATTTAAAAAATATATATTCTCACTATTCATATAGAGACTAAGCAATAGAACATTTTTTTATGCCAAATATTATATTATGACTAAAAAAATTCAATAATCAAATTACTGATTTCTATTTCATTGTCTATTAATAAAAATCAATTCATCTTTCTTAAAACAAGAATGACAATTTTTTACAAATAATACATACAATTTTGTTTTATAAATATTATTTAATATTCAGTAATTCAAATGAATGTAACATTAAAAAAACATTAGTATAAAATGTCTAATATAATCTCAATTATTTAATTTTTTTAGATGAATTTAATTTGATAATAGTATTTTAAAGTAATATTTAGTAAGTTCTGTAGTTTCTAGAGCTTTTTTGATTACATGAAACAATTCGATTTAATATCCAATAAACTAGTGCTGCACGAAGCAGGAAGTGACTTTTTCTCTTTTATTGTCCTTCTTTTACATAGTTTTTTCTACGTGTCTCTAAAATGCTTAATATCAATAGAGATAGTATTGGCATGAATAATACAAACAAATATTTTTTGTCTTTCCATTTTTATTTATTTTTTTTCCCTGTATTTTAAAACTGAGGCACAATAAATTGTTCTGTTTCACGGTAATATAATTAATCATTGTTGACTCCATTTCTTAATAACTATATGAATACAAGAAGTACAATTTATTAAAATAATATTAATAGAAATTTATTTTAATAAAATGAATACTTTATAATTAATAATAACGATATAAGTAATGATTATTAGTTAATCTATTTAAAATTTGAATATTCTTACAAAAAGTTATCCCATAAAACTTCAAGGTATTAATTTATAATCATACTGTTCATTAAGGATTTAAAAGAGTTTATTTAATAAAGATGGTATTAATTTATAATTGAAAAAGTATTAACAGTGTTTAGTAGAAAAGTAAAACTTTCGCTTTACTCTAAGATTATGTATTAGCAATTTATGTTAAATTATTGAAATTTATTACATTAATGACAAGCGAAAGGAGGTTAAAATATGATTTCTGATAAATATTTATAACTTATACAAAGTTATTTAGAAGTCATTCTTATAAAAACAACAAAAAAAAAACTTGATTTTATATATATATATATATATATTAAATAACCAACAACTATTATGGAGTATACTTATGAAAGTTCAACAATAAAGTCTCATTAGATCATAGCATGTGGTAATTAAAAGTTAAATTTTACAATATTTTGTATAACAAAACATAATATAATCAAAGTAAATCTATTATTAGATCATACTTTTGTGCATACTGGGTATTGTTCAATAATGTGAGCATGGTAAATCAAACATTGATTTTAAATTGATTTGTAATAAGCACTAACGTAGATATCTTTATAATTTAAGGATTTATTAAAAATATACTTCTATTGTAAATAATTATTCCTTTGGAGTTAAAAATGTAAAAAAGAAGAGCCTTATTTATTCAATTTCTAAATTCGATAGATCATAATTTTGTAAGGTTTGTATTAAAATTAATTTTAAAAGTAATTTAACTAGTCAAATTAACGTATAAAATAACTTATGTTACGTAGAGCATTATTCTCTACTTTAAAAATTTTGAAAAATCAAATTTATGAAGATAAATTATCTTTCATTAATCCTACAATATGTTTTAATTTACACAAAAGTGAAAAATATAATAATATATTGTAAATTTATTTTATTTTCATATAAAGTAAAGTGAACCTTTAAATTTATTATCGAATATTTCAATTTTTACAAATATTGCATTTCTTGTAAGAAACGAATAAAAAAAATATTTCACGTTTCGATGGATATAAAAAATTGGTATATTCACCGGAATTGAGCATATACTCGAAGGTGTACATTTAAGCTTCGAGTAACCTGTACGTTCATTTATTCGCAAAAACTTATTATTTTTACTTTAACCTTGAGAATAAAGATCGGCTTTGCGCATAGAAATCATATTTTTTTTTTATTTTTTTTTTGTACCACAGGTATATTCATACGTATTTTTATCATGCATACTCGATAAGAACATGTATTCAAATGAAGATTGTTCGTGGTAAAAAAAAAAAAAAAAAAAATATTTGTTCACAGCAGGTAATCAGCATTCGTACGTCGCTCGGGACTCGTAAACATTTTCCCCGTAACAGATTCCTACTGACCGAGTTAGGGATACTATGTTTCCTGTCGAACTTGTGCGTGCGAAATTTCTAAGTGGCAAAATGATCGTAAAACGTGTGAACATCTATCGTCAATGTTCAAATACTTTATCGTTCTCTTTTAAAGCTTGTTCGATATTTCGACGTTTGATCGATGAATCATATTGAGATCGTACTCACCCGAGTAACAATGACCATCTCGTAATCGTGGTTGTCGGCTCGCTACCTGGAAAAACAAAATATCTTTCATCAATTTCATCTTATCTTTATTATAGATGCTTGATCGAATATTATCATAACGTGTTACTTAATTCAAGTGATATATCAGCCTAGATTTACCGTAGTTGAATCTAGTCCGATTCAATCTATGTTGTAATTGTACAATTTTAAAGGATATAGCAAATATACGTATCGCAATTAATGTTATATTTATCATTAACATCTTAAAGTTATGGTGCAATAGCCATTTTTATACGTAATATAAATTTTGTATGAAATCGTGCAAAATTAATTTCTAAAAATGCAATATAACGTGCTTCATTTAAAATCAATATTTAAGTTTTCTTAATTGTTGCTATTTAACTTTAACTTTTCATTTTTTCACACACAATTTTGAAAGTGTTAAACCACTAGCGTCTATTCAAATTATAGATGTATAAATTTTTATTTTATTTTTTTAACGAAGTTAATATCGCAATTTGTTTAGCTCTTGTAATTAAAGATAAAACTAATAAGTTAGAGTTTATGAGTTATAATGTAGGAAAGCAAAAATGTTTTTGTATAAAAAAAATCTGCAATTGGGAATACTAACTGTGAATTGACATTATTCTATGTGTTTAGTAATACCATAATATATGTGAATAACTGCAGTTCAAAAATGGCTTAAAATTTAAAAATAATTATGACTTAAAACGTTTTCGTACTTAAAACTTCGCAAGACTATTTGAAGTACGAATTAACTTTAAATGTCTGTAATTACGTGCATGCATTTAAAGCAAAGTGTAGATCTAATCTGAAAGGGTAATGGCTGTACATCATTTCACTTTCATATGAAACACTCTTACGATTTGTAGTTAAAAAAAAAAATAAGCAATTTAAGCAATATCACATACGAATCAAGGAAACATATTTTTTATTGAGGCTTGATTATAAAAAAAGTTGAATTAATTCGCAGATTAAAAAGTACATGTAAGCAAGCGAATATAAATATGCACATGGATAACTAACGACAGAGACGCTAAATTTATAACTATTATATAATGCTGACAAAAATTTCAATTAAATATAGTAGTATGTGAGCTAATCACTATTATTAATTGCTTTATCAATAATACTTTTATATTTATAGGAGACAGTTATTAATATTAAAAAATATATACATATTTATATATATATTTATAAAGAGTGTATGGTATAATCCAATTTCATAAATCTTTCATCTTGAAATAAATTGACGGCCGGTTTTTAATTTGATAATTTATTTGTATCCATAAAGTAATAGTGAATACACGTGAAGACTATCAATTATGACTATCGATTAAAAAGTGGATTAATTGATGCAAAGTATTTTATCCGTAATATAAAATGAATATTTAACCTGGTTTTCTCTGATTTAAATTTACTTTCATTAAATTGCTCGAGCAAAAGCTTTATTTTGTTTGCGCGTTGCACTTTTCACTCCTCTTGTTTTTTCACTCTCCTCCATAGTGATCAGTAATTTACAATAGTGATCTCTAATTTAGAATTTTTAATTTTAACTTTGTATATGCGAGAGATTGCATATTAATTGTCAGGTAAACCATAAAACTATCGAAAGCTCATTCCATATCGACTATTAATTCAATTAATATTAACTAAAAAAAAGGAGACCTCAAGGAGGCGTGGAATGCGTATTGTGAAAAATTATGCAGTGTAGACACACGAAGAAAATCGTTTACGTGGTATCACGGCACACATACACACAAATAAACACGCGGATAAAATCGTTTACGTGGTATCACGGCACACGCATACACGTAGCCAAACGCGCGCGCGATACTCCTGGTTAATATCTTCGGTCGATAACCGTTACGATGAGCAGAAGCAGCAGAGGAACGAGTACAACGCAAACCTGTTCGCAAAGTGGGTTAGGCAGTGCTCCTTGGCAGCATCCACGGGAGGAGAGAGAAGAAGAGAGAGAGAAGAAGAGAGAGAGAAGAAGAAGAAGAAGAAGAAGAAGGAGAAGAAGAAGAAGAAGAAGAAGTTAATTCTTCTCGGAGAAGCGTGAGAGGAGAGAACACGACACATCCGCTGTCACGGCTAAATGTTTTTGTCTCTCGCGGGTTTTCCACGTCTTTCTTCGCCTCTTCATCTCCTTATTCCTTGGTCTCGATGTCGTGATTGCGGTGGCTAGTCTACGTTCTACCCGAGCGGATAACGTGAATTTCTGAGAAGCTCGTCCACGGTGTTTTTCGTTTTAAGGCCAAGGTTGGAGTTAATGGTTCGGGTTGTTTCTCGTTTCAAGTGATTTTGAAACGAAGGGGAATGAGTTTTGAGTTTTGAGTTGCGCCAGGCTACTGTTTCGGATGTTTAAATATTCGGTTTTGGAGCAAAAATTATCTAGTTGTCTATAATGTGAAACCTAATTACTTTGGTTAATTGCTACGGTGGTTTCGATGATACCATATTTCGAGACAGATGTTCAACGCGCAACTGAATTTATTTTTACAATACCATGAATATGCGGTTATCTAGTAATAAATTACACTACACATTACAGAAGATATATTTATATACTATATGAGTTACATATTTAAAAAAAAAATGTTATTTAAAATATATGATGAGAATAGTTAACTAGAAATAACAATTAAGATTCTTATTATATTACATTAAAAATTATTAAATAATTTTAAAAAAAAAACTTTTAAAATGCAATTAAAAATATAGATTAAAACAAAATTTTCTCGTTGAACATTTATCTTCATTCATTATAAAAAATTACAAACTTGCTTAATTGTATCGCACGAATTTAATTAATTTTAAATGCAATTTAAAAAATAAGCTCTCGTTACATAAATTTTATACAACAAAATATCCTTTTTAGAATACATATTTCAGGATTAAATAATTAATAAATAATTGATTAATTAATCAATTAACTAATTACTCATGAGTCTTAAAAGTAAGATCATATTTCATTATTTTAATAAATAAACCGTTCACTTTTTATAATATTTATTTAGGAATACCTTTTTTTGATTATGCAATATACCAGATATATATATTATTATGAAATGGGAATTCATAATAAAATAAATAAAAATGTTACTCTTTGAATTAGATATGATATTGATAGTGTCACTATTGATTAATTTGAGAACAATTTATGTAAAAATAATCATTAGTCAATTAAAATTAAAAAAAATTTTATAAACTACTTGATAAAAATTGTAACTTCAACATTTAACTATATTTTTAATATAAATATATTCAAATATATTGTATTTTATTATTTGAATGCTTGGAAATGTTCAATGAAGTAACATATAATCTTACAGAGCCAAGGTAATACAAACGGAAAGTAAAATGTCAATAAAGTTAGAGTTGTAATTTCAAGCCTTTAGAGGATATAAAAAAAAAAAGAATGTTGAAGCCCAATTTGGGAATATCCTTTACGCGTGTGACCGCAATCGCACCAATTCCATTTTTAAAGTCCTATTTTGGTTGTTAAGGGTCAACTAACCTTTTTTTTCTCAAAATATTTCTAATGTTTTTATAATCCCTCCTCGCAAAAACATTTATTTTTTGTATTTCAAAACACACATGGGCATCGATAGACCGTGAAAAAAAAAATGAAAAAGCCCCGGTGTGCTCGAGTGCAAATTTTACACACTTAAAAAGGGCTCGTATATTTAATTGTATTCGGGCATTCAGGTATTTATTTGCCGTACGATATTCTGGTCTCTCTTTTCATTTTCTCTTATGTGTAGCAGCAGATTCGAGTGAAAGGAAAAAATTTAACCATATTTAACCATAAGTCTATATTTCCATAATATCAATGGTTTCATAGGAAAAAGAAAATAATAAAAACAAAATAAAGGTAAAAAAAATTAATTTGAACCTGATTTAAGTTATCTTAAGATTACATATTTAATCTTTTATCAACGTCAATTTTCATATATATATTTTTGTTTAAATTTATAACACTTTTGAATTTTATTTTTATTAAATTTTGTTTTTATACTTTTTAATATCTGTAGCACTTTTTGGTTACTATACCTTTTTTTATATAGTGAACTTAAATACTACAAATAATTAAAATTTTACACATTTTGCATGTGTATAAAGATGTTTTAACGAACAAAATATATTTATAAAATTATTATGATTATAAATAATAAGTATTGATAATAATTTCAAATTATTGTTTCATCACAAATACGGAATAGTTATTATGTTATCCCAATGATAAAGCTTTACATGTATACTTGGTAAAGTGTACAAAACCAAATATTTTTTAAATAACTCGTGATGTTATTAAATTATGATAAATATTATGAATTATCAATTACAATTACATAAAATCTACACAGTAATTTATTAAAAATTATATAAAATTAATAAAAGTAATTTTAATAATACAATATAAAATAAAAATAATATATGTGACTTTATATAATTTTAATTAATTTTAATTATATAAAGTCACATATATTCTTACTTAATTTTTTCTATTATCAACATATTGTTACAACATTAAAATTTTAAAATTTATTTCAAAATATATATATTATTATTTTCAAAAACGGGTAAATTTATACAAGTAACATAATGATTAAAAAATATTAATAATGTATACAAGGTATATAAAAATGTATGCTAAAATATAATGTCGTAATATTTAAATTTTTTTTTAAAAAAACAAATTTATACACTATAATTTATGGAATATAATATTAGAATATTTTCGTTATTTATATAAAAGTATGAATGTTTTAAATATAATCTAAATTATGGAAAAATTAAAAAAATATTCAAATAAAATCTTAAACATTTCTAATTAAGGAAATTAAATACTTGCAATGTAATTTAACAGATTAAGATATAAAAAAAGTATTATATTATTTAAAATAATTCAAAGTTCTACCAAAGAAAAGTATTATACGACAATCGTAGGTCACAATAAAAGTAAATTATAGAAAAATTTATAATATGTACAATTAAAATAAAACTATCATAATAAACTGCTACTGAGATAATGAGAGATAAAAAGTTAATATTATGGTCCATATTTGCACATAAATTACTACATTATATCAAAAAAGTACTACAATTGCAAAATTATGTATCTAATATCATATTTTACATAATAATTATATGCAAGTAAAAAAAAAAAAACATACAGTACAATGTAATGAACTTTTTATATTTGTATACTATACAATTATCAAGGTATATTATTTTGTATGATAAAATTGTACGTGAAAGAATTATGTGTATTGTAATAAGATGTCGAAATGTTCATGATATAATTATAGTAAAAATGTTTAAATAAATTTATGAAAGATATGAAATTTAGAACTGATATTAGTTTCATTTTCATTTTAAAATCGATATTACAGTTTAAGTAAACATATTTTATAGAATATTTATAAAAAATATTGAGTGAATTTGAAATTATTATCATAAAAAATGAGTGTCAAAAAAAAAATATGTAAATAAAAAGTTTCTTATTAACTAAAATTTTTTAAACATACAATCAATTGATTTTATAAAAATTTATGTGAATAGATTCATATGGTATACAGTAGTTAATATGAAGTTTATATTAAACATTGTGTTTAAAATCATAGTGTGTATGCTACAAAATGAAAATTTAATAATTTATATAAGTATTTATATTACTACTAATTTATATTATTATTGCCTTTATTATTAAAAAATAATACATAAATAATATGTAAATATGAATATATTAATAAATACTGAATTGATTGATATCAATATTAATTATTAATTCCATATAATTATTATATTTTCACATTTCTAAAATTTCAAATTTATATAGATAAGATTCATTGTTGGACAAAGTCTAGAATCTATATGTACAACTAATATTAACAACTATTGACTTACAATTATTTATATATAACTAAAGATAATTTTCTTTTCTTTAAAAACTAATTTAAATTAAATATTAATGATTTAATTTCAAGAAATTCAAATTAATTAAAAACAAAAATTAAAGATACCCTCTAAATAAAAGAATAATTATTAGTGAAGTTTATATTAGAAATTTCTTCAATATAGTTCGTGATACAATTTTATGAAATCGAATCTTAAAATATCGACATAAAATTTCAATGTAATTACGGTATATAATATAGTCCTTAGATTATGAAACATGACAATGAGGTTTACGATATTTGTCTGTACGGGTATTATGCAAAAGAAACTTACGCCTCATAATTCAATTCAAATATATGCATTCCTTGTTAAAGTGAAGATTTTTCTCTGATTTTCGAACTCTTGATGCATCTCATTAAATTTTATTCAATTAACGTAATGAGCCCTTAAAAAAACAACTAATTATATTCTTAAATGATAATTGTATCACCATGGAAATTATTTAGCTGATTATTGTCTATTTGCATGTCCTTAACTTTTATATATTTTATATATTTGGTATAAATTTTAAACATAGGTGTTTGAGACAAGCCGTTTAAATGTGTATTTAGGTTTTTTTGGGTAATCTTTTTATAGAAAATATCTTATAACTCATAGGCTTTTTAATTTTCAAATATTTTTTAAAGCAAGATTTCAAGGAATATTTTTATTTCATAATAATATCTTGAGTATGGTGTTATGACCCTCGATACAATTTATAATTAATAAGTCATATTTTTACGCTGTTTTTTTAGACAAAAAATTAAAAAAGTTGGCTTTAAAAAAAATATTACCTGCAAAATATATTACAAATTTATCTTTTCCTTTTTTTAATTATACAAATAAATTAATATTTACGTTACGAAATTATTATATACATACATATATAGTATATTAGTATAATTAAATTTAATATGAAATATATTTTAATATAAATAATTATTAAGGTTAAATATATTTTAAGAAATTCAAAGTTACATATGAAAAAATAAATTTTAGCCTCAAAATTATCTCTCAAAACAAATCGATGTGGTTATAAATTTCATAAAGTAAAGTTTGCGTTCATTGTTCAAAATAAAAATAAAAATGTACAAACATAAAAGTATATAAATATTAGGAAAAGAAGTAGTGAGTGTAAATAATTAAATTGTTCATTTTGTCTAGTAATAACGAATTACATCATTTCTTTAAATAACTCATTTATATTTTAAATTTATCTCGATTGTCGATAATATTTAAAAACTTAATTGTGATATTCTATATAAATATTCGTATTAAATTCAGTTACCTATATTTCGTTATCTCTTTTTATTATCTATATTGATAACATTTGAATATAAAACTAACAAAATATTTATTCAATCATAATTTTATGTTCATTATTTTAAATAAAATTGTTTTATGTATTTAAATCTCTGCCCCTCTTTCTCTCTCTGTTTCTTTGTATATATTATAATATTAATTGAACTACAGTGTTATTAAATATTAGTTTATCTAGAGTTTATTGTCAATAGTTCATAGCGTACAGAAATTGCATTTGTATATTCAATTTAGAGGTGTAAAATTAATAGAGTGCTTTAGTTGAATTTCCTTATTCGTAATGCTATATATGTAGATTTTAAAATGTACCATACTTAAATAAATATTGTATTTCATATATATATATATATATATATATATATATATATATAATTACAAAAAAACTTATTGAAAGTTGATTATCTAGATGCTTATATACATACGAGTTGAAGTTAAATGGAAATACGATCTTTCTCTGTTAAAATATACGATTGTCTCTTGTACATTTTGACTTTGCAAGAGTTATTTTATAATTGTAACTACAGTTTATTAAATCGACAAAATATTTTAAAATTGTTTTCTACTCCGTTATTTATTATTATTATCAGGTCTTCCTAATAATTTACAAGGGTTTTGTCAATATTTCATTCATGGTTTAATTACAAAACCGTGTGGAGAAATTTGATTGATAAATTTCATTACAATTAAATGAGGGGTTATTAATAAAACGATTATATACAATTGGGATAAAATTGCTCAATATAAATGTCATAATTATTGGCAATTAATAAACTTATTTGTGCATAACACATGATTTTCTAATGCATGAACATCGTGTGTAGCCGAGGTCAGGAGACACACGTGTGGAACACCCAATACACGTAAATCCGTTCTCATATTCTCTACCTCTATTCGCTTATTTAATCGCTCGAGTCATTGACTTTGAAAATATCCGATGGTAGACGGTCAATGACGACTATCAATTATATGTTCGCACGTTCAAAGGATACTTAACATCGAATAATTTTCTATGGAAGTTATTTGTAACGTGGGAAATATCGTCATTTATAACCGAGACCGATTTTTTTACGCTCACCACTCGGGAATGTAATTATTACTTTCAGTCTAATCCTTTTAACAACCCACGGCTTTTCAAGTTTTTGTTTCGGAAGGAAAATATTAATTGTCACTCGATTTGAAAGGAAAAAGTTTGTTATTTATTTTAAAAAATTTATTTAATGCTTTGTTATTGTATCCATTAATTTATGGTTAATAAAGGCACAGCAAATAAATTATATATCGAGCTGAAAAATTTATTGCCGTGCTTGTGTGTTTTTGATTTCAGTTGACTTTTAATGTTTATTAAATTTCTTTTATTGTGTGCTTTAATTACTTAATAGATTATTAATACATAAGCAGTTAATAAATACTTGTTCCGATATAAATATGAGTATTAAAAGGTAAAAATAAATTAACAATATTGATTGAACTTTTCAATTGCAGCATAATAAAACGATAATGTAATAGTACACTCTTAATATATTATTTTATTTGTACATACATTTTAAGTATTGAACAAATAATTTCTTTTTCTTCACATTATTTTAAATTCTAATTTAGTTACATTTCTTTTAATTTACAAACTATATAATGCGCATAAAGTAAAGTTATGAATTTTTCTTAACTACAAAAATAAATATTAAGGGTGAAAACATTGCACAGTTAGAAAAAAACAAACAAAAATATGGCTAATCAGAAAGTACATTTAAGTTTTAAAAATGATAAAAAAAATTTACACAATGAATTATGATTAATTAACGTTTTGTACCAATAAAAATTGAAAGAATATTATAAAACCACTTTCAAAGTATATTTTAAAGATAAAAAATACGATTTTGTAAATATTTTTCAAATTCAGCAATAAGTTTTCAATCATTGTTTATCAAACTATTTAAAGATCCGTCTAATTAACGATATATACTTACGCATACATTCTCATCAATCATAATATTAGTAAATTGATAATGTAACTCATTAAATGACTACGCTTCAACCAATCGTTATTTAAAAAAAATAGTCTCAACACTATACGTTTTATTCTTTCAGTACATTAAAATTTAATAAACAAACTTGTATTGACTACTTTTACAAGTAGTGTGAGCATTAGAAATTAAATCTTGTTGCTCACTTTGATTATTCACATTGATTCAATACTAAAAAAGGATACGATTTATTAGTAAAATAAAGATGTCGATAAAATAAAACATCATGTGATAAAATAATCTTAAAAGTTATCTTGAAGTTTGAGTGCATTATTTGCAGGAGTATTGTCCAACTTTTTATTGCAGCGTCAATGTTATTAATAACATAACGGTCGCAGTCATGTAAAGCCATCAAGAACTTCTCTTCCTCTCCCTCCCTCCCTCTCTCTCCTCTCAATTTTATTTATTCGATCATTCTTTTGACAGTGCAACACTGGTTACATAAGCAACAGTTGCAGGCATAAATGGACTGGCAGAGATATATGGCTCGATCGAGAAAAGTTTCGGACCCGGACAGCGTGAAAAATCCTTTCAAAGAAGTGGATGTCGAAAAACTTTCACTCGGCCCACGCAACTTCCATACAGCTCCAGTTTAAAAAATTAAATCGTCGAAAATTGAGAGAGAGAGAGAGAGAGAAAGGGCTGTTGTCAAGGGTCTTTGAAGGAGCGACTCCTAGGTGAATTACTCTTGAAAGGCGACGGACGGGTGGAGAAAGGCCGTCGTCGCCTCGCTCGCATTCCAAGTGTTAGGACGCGACATCTCGACTTCGCCGTTTATTGTATATTATGGAACCCGATGGAAGTCGTGGGCTGAAAAGCCGCTACGCCTAGAATCGCTGAAGATCCGTAAATTGCAAGAGCGTCGCTGGTTGTCGACTACTTATCTTCTTTCTCTCTCTTTCCCTCTATTGATATTCCTTACAACTTCTTTTTGCTCCATTATCCTGATCCTTTTTTGTAGCTCGTCTTTCCTTTCTTCCGATATCCTTGGATGTTCGAGTTACACTGTCCCGACTATTCTTCCTTATTTTCCCTTATTATTTATTAAAGCCTGATAAAACGAAGATTTTCAAACCATCCTTTAAAACTGTTTCTTCCAACCTGATATTTCTGTTTATACTTTGCACGTTGCCTGCATTTATATTGCTTTTTTTGTTCATTTATTGCGGTACATCTTCTATTACCTTATCTAATAGGCCGTTTCAATTCTTTTAAACTAATTAGCGAGCAAACAATCGTGACCAATGGAAAATCTTCTATGTTGTTTCATGTTTACATGTGAAACGTGATTTATAATTTTATGCTTTAAGGGAAATATTTTTTTTTATCAATTATTACAATAAAAAAATACATTTTTAATGTAATTAAATAATAAAGATTTTATAATAAATATTTGTAACTAATACTAGTATTATTTTAAAGTAATTGATATTCATTTTATGATCTATCGATGTAAAACCATACACTTATTATTTTTTGAGCTAGATTTTTCATTATTCACTCATGAATGTGTGTACTTTTTTAAATAAGAGTTTTCTCATTTAATTTTATACATAAGAAAATATACAAACATAAAAAAAGTATTAAAGTATATCCAAATCGTAATCAAGTTTTAAAAATATTTCTATATAAAGATTATTGGAAATGATATTTTTATTCAAAAAATTTAAAAGTAGGAATATTGATTTACTCTTTCATCAATATTTTAATAGTTGATTAAATATATTTTATAAGACATGATTTTTAAAAATATTGATAATTTTTATATGTGGTGTGTACTTTTACTAATAATAATAAAATTATATTTGAAAATATTTAAAAATAATTACTATTTTAAAAGTAAACTTCAAGGGTTGCTATTAAAATTATATTGTACAAATAACTATATTTATAATAATATCATATTTAAAATGTTATATCAACTTATCTCAAGACATAATTTTTAATCTAATAGATATAAATTAATGATTAATACGACATATATCTTAATCTTGACCATATTATGCTTAATATCCTTAAAATGTTATTTATATTTGATTCAGAATAAATTGCATCAAGTTTTATTCCCAAAAAAAGGTGAATTTTCAAAATAAATTTTTATAAGAAAATTAGACTAATAATATTGATTCAGTTGCAAAATATTTTATCATAAACCTGTTGAATAGCTGGACTCATTGCGACTCTAAAGCCTGCGTAACACGATCCAAGACATTTACTAATTATCTTATTTTAATAGCAGAATTTGTTAGATTTAATTAACTCAGGTGAAAAAGATTTAAAAAAATATCTACAGTAATATTACATAAAATATTGTGCCTGTGAGAAATTAATTGAAAGTGCGTGCACGAATAAAATGATATATATTTGGATCTCGTTAATTTTCAAAATGTATATAAGCTTAATTGTTTACATAATCATCAATACCTATGTATATGATATACATTATTGTTTAAATTTTCAATTTAGTTTTATTTATTGTACAATGATAATTGTAATGAAAAATATCAAAAAGAAAAGTATTTATGTGTACTTTATGAGATATTTACTTTTTTTATACTTTATTTTTGTAAAAAAATTAAATTAATAATATTTTAATGCGATATGAAGAAATATTATTAAAATTGTATCAATATCAATACATCTAATCAGTAAAATTAAAAAAGATTTAGAGTTTATAAAATAATTGATAAACAAAAAAGATAGTCTTTTACAACACGAGATAAAAATAATAAAAGTGAAATTTAATATAATTTTTTTTTTTTAAAAAAAAAAAAAGGCAAATAATTAAAGATTGTTCGAAAATTCACAATTCAGCATAAAGTTAAAGAAAACTTTGCTTGCAAAATGAAACGAAGCAGTGCATCATGAACCTAACACTTAAATCCTTATCACGAAACGCTTTGGCAGTACATATCAGTATATCAGCAATACTCAACAATATTATTTCCACCTTGTATAATCTATTTTTAAGTATTGTTATCACTACTTGTTTTACGTAATATTTAAAAATTGTATTTAAAATATCCGTGCGAGTTTGTATTAAAATCCTCAATTAGGTTTATTTTTTAAAGCAAATATCTGTAAGAAATGAACAATTTGAGCGTATTTTTTATTGTCAGTAATTTGAATGTAAAAAGTGGAGACGGTGAAACCGAGAAACAAATGAGGGGGGGCGGAACATTGGAATCGATAAAGTTAAAACATGTAAGAAAAGAGTAAAACGAGCACTGCAGACTGACAGTAAAAATAATTTGGTAAAAATAAGGGTAATAATGATAAAATGGTTTGGGGGCCACGGACTGGTTACTCCCTAAAATCAACGTAGAAGAAAAAAATCGGAGGAAGGCGTTCGTGCGCCAGACGTCGAGAGTCACCTCTCTCTCTCTCTCTCTCTCTCTCTCTCTCTCTCTCTCCCCCCTCTCCCCCCTCTCTCTCTCCCCCTCCCTCTCTCTCTCTGTCTGTCTTGGGTGAGTGTGTGCACGTTCACACCGGAAGACCCTGTTACCTCGCTTGACAGGATTCCGTGGATGCGTGCCAGACGTAGACCTGCTTGCACGCGCGCCTTCACCTGGGGATTCCTCGAATGCCACCTATTTTGGCGCATACTCCAGCTCCGAAGACTTGTTTCTTTTATTGCCCTCCTCCTGAGCTACCTTGGAGGATATGGTCAAAGGCACATTTTCGCGCATGCGTCTCTCTGAATGTTGCTGAATGTTTACTTTCATGTCAACAACTGTGATTATTAAAATTAGATGAATTTTATTTTTATTTATTCTTATTATCGCGCTCTCTCTTATCGCTGGGATTCAGCGCTACTATCTTCTTATTTTTAATCAACTCAAATATTCTTGTGTACTTTAAATTTAATTTACTATTTAAGAGTGGAAGGAGACCTGAGATTCTGGGACGTGGACTTTATCACTTGGTCGCACCAATTAATATTTACGGAATAAAGACAACAATACCTATAATTAGAATTGCCTTTTATATGCCAATTCTGCTGTGAATTAAGGCGAAACGATAATTTATACAATATTGTGTTACAACTGTATTACGAATAATCTGTGTGCGGTACAAGAAAGTTGACTCGAAGATGTGGAACTGGTGAAAAAGACTTAATTAGGCGGTCTCTTTAAATGTTCAGAGTAGATACTGCGATTACGCATGAGAAACGCAATAGTATTTTTCTTGTAGATTCATAGAAATTGAATTCCAAATCCACTTGTTCTCCATTGTTTTGATGCTGAGAAAATTAGTTCGCGTGGATTATACGTGCTCCGAAATAATTATGAGTGGTCTACTTTGCCAAAAATTACATTGCCATCACGTAAAACAATATTTTTATTTATCCATAATATTATTCATGAATTAATAATAACTAGAGCTACAATTATGATGCATAATTCAAACTGAAATATTTTTCAATAGCCCTCAAACTGGCGTTATACTTTCAAAAAAAATTAATATTTATGCAAATGAAAAATGAAAAATCGTCAAAAAATATTTAATTATTTTTGTGTCCAACGAACCATTTCGGTTCCAAAGAAAACAATTTTTTCCTCGTAACCTTTTTGTTTATAAATCATTTTTACATTGTATAGCTAATTAGTTATATATTAAAATAATAATAATAATAATAATAACAATAATAATAATAATAATAATAATAATAATAATAATAACAACAATCTAATATTACAATTTATGTACAATCCTAAAATATGTACAAACGATATCACATTTTATTTGAGTTTCACAAAGTGTTAGTTTTACCGCACTTTTTACTAAAAAAAGGTTTCGCAAAGTCGTAAATTAACTCTTAACGATACTGCCTATTTACAACAATTTGTTCGACAATAGTAATTGCTAATTAAGAACAGGTTTCGTACGGTGAAGCATATCGATTTAAGATCATTAGTTGTTTTCAATAATTATGACAAAATCTTTACGAAATTTCTTTTTATTTAATTAAACAAATTTAACCATTAAAGTTGAATTGTGAAAATTAAAAAATACTAAGTTGAATTAACTTAATAAATCATAATTATTGATAATATTCTTTTCAATTTGTTCATTATTTCTTCCATAGATAAATGAGATAATTTGGCTGATTTTTTTTTTTTTAAACCGATTTTATGTTGGAGTTTCTATATTATGATACTCTATTAAATCTCTTTTGTTATTTTTATTGATATTTAGATAATTTATGATAATGTAAGGAATTACCTAACGGAAAAAGAACATTAAGTAGATACTTATTGTGTTAATTAATGATGTCAAAAATAAAAATATTGAATAACATTTACAAATATTTTACAGTAATAATAAGCTTGTATCGAAAATAAAATTAAGTAAATTGAATTTCTGTGCACGTTAATTAATGCATATAAGTAGATAGTTCTCATTAACAATCAATACATCAGCCAATAAGTACATTTAATACAAATTATTGATTGAATAAATTGAAGAGCTCCATATTAAGATTCTTAAGAGAAAATGACACGAGTTTGACACAGATTAATAGTCGAGTTCGCGAAAGCCACTAAATCGTTTTGGTCACAGTAATCAGGACGATTTTTCTATAAAGAAATAAATTGTATGATTCGAGTTTTACAGAAGGCACACGTTTGCTGTCTTGTCTCTTTTAAGATCAAAAGAACCTTTACATTAGAGACAGGAGACATTTAACTTTTCGAGTCATGATCACACCGCGTGACACGAGATAGTAAGAAGAAAATATTCGTCTTTGAGAACGTCGTCGCCGTGCTTTCAGTCCACGCGC
Organism: Eupristina koningsbergeri; assembly: GCA_018907245.1. Classification (NCBI taxonomy): domain Eukaryota; kingdom Metazoa; phylum Arthropoda; class Insecta; order Hymenoptera; family Agaonidae; genus Eupristina; species Eupristina koningsbergeri. The sequence continues at coordinate 110,439 of JACCHV010000151.1, forward strand.
GGGTATTCAACAGACCCTTTTTGTTCAGAAGGCCGGGAACACGCGCTCGTTGGGGGCCGACGCGGATCTCCCCCGTGGATCTCCCCCGTTGCCTCGGTTGCCCGATCCACAATTCCATTCGAGTGCCCATCCCATTCCACATAATTCGTCCACGCTCGAGAGCACCCCGCGAACGTTGGAAGCGGCACCTGCACACGCAAGCGCAGTCTGGGCTGCGGCTTTCCGGAAGTCCGAGGGGGAAAACGGGAAAAGCATACGGGCCCCTCCATGCGCGACAACAGGTGCGTCCTCCCCGTCGCCGTCGCCGCCCTCGCCCTCCTTCTATCGGCAGGTAGAAACAACGAAAAATAATAATAATAATGATGATGATGATGATGATGCTTGAAAGGAAATTCCCGACCGGTTCTTGGGAAAGCGAGGGCTCCCCCGGTTACCGATGAACTCATGGGCCATTTAAATTCGACAACAACTTCGAGTGGTCCACGTTGTCCCTCTAATTACCATCGACCCAACGGAGAAGATTTATGCTCGTTACTCGTACCCGGGAATAACGGACACACACACACACACACACACACACACTTCGGTCTCCTGGAGGAGACGCTCGTTTAGACGTTTGTGCCTCCTCATTGTGGAGCACAGTTACTCAGCTCGAATTCGTATGAATACGTGGCTGCTCCTTCCTTCAATTCCGCAATTATCACCGGGTCGAGAGGCCGCCTCGTCAGGGCAATAATTACCTCCGAGGGTGGAACGGGCACGGATCGAGGCTGACCGAGGCGAGCATCACGATTCGCTGGCTCGTATCTTAGGACGAGATCGAATTCTCGCTCGGATCAGCGCGGGAAGGGAGACTCGGAGGGAAAGTAAAAGTTGTGTCGCAACGGAGAGGAGCCCTTGTCCCCTGACCTTGAGAAACGTGTCCGGCGCAGACCATCGTTGTCCACGTACCTTGGAGCGAGTCGACGGCGAAGACGAGAACGAGGACGAGGGCGCCTTCCTTTCCTTGAGAGCCCTTGGAGCCGGCTCTCTTCCTCACGCGTCTCTGGACTCCATGGGAACGACACTCAACGACACCGAAGCACCACCACCAGGGCACGACAGGGCCTCGTACCCTTGGGGTCGTCTTCGATTTTGAGGGGAGGAGGAAACGGTACACTCGGTCCCTCACAGTTCTGTCTCGCTCCGGCGCGCGTACCGCTGCTGCACTGCAGCCACTGCAGGTAGAGAATCGGTGCGAAGGCCCTGCCTTCCTCTCCCTCCCTCTCTCTCTCTCTCTCTCTCTCGGCCGCAGGCTCCGTCTCTCTCTCGGTGCGGGACCACGGCGGAGGGGGCGCTCTCCTTCAGCGTGCCTCTGTTCCTGGCGGCACCGCGACCGGCGCGTTGACGCGTCTTCGAGTACCACCTCGAGGATTTGTTCCAGGCGCCGGTGCGACCGGCTCGACTCTAACGCCGCGACTTGGACGCGATTAGCTCGGAACTCGACTGCCGCCGGCGGTCAACTACACCTTCAACGAAGCCGACAAACCGCGTTCCGTTGGCTCGCGAGTCTTGCCGCCGAGGGATCGTTCCGGCACCCTCCCTCGCTCTCTCCTCCGTAGTCCGTAGGTGCGTTCGCAGGCCGAGCACCTACCTGTTGCACCTTTCTGGAGTAATCGTGGCGAGCGACTTTGCCGACTGAATTGGAGAACGCGCGCTTGAGTTCGGAAACTTTTTCAAGGATCGCTTAAATGTAGAGGATATTAGCTAAAACAGCGAGGAAAGGCGATTTTTTTTCAACCTATGTAAATGATAATTTTTTCACTCGAAAGAAATCTTGAGAATTAGTATCTTCTCATGACGAATTAACAACTCTTTTCATAACAATGACGTCTATAAAAGTAATGGAAACTTTAAGTAATCGCAGTATTTTTATTATTATTCTCTAGAGAATGATTTTATCGATCGAATATATGGGTACCAGCTGTGTGTAATTTAAAAAAACTGATTGGTAAATACTCAACATAATTATGAATTATATTCTAAATTTTACTTTCTTTTTTTTTAGCTATTGTTAGTACATATTTTTTTTAATCGGGTAATAAATAAAAACTAAAAAACTCTTTAATACTATAACATTTTCACATATTTTTTATCTTGTATATTAATGAATAAATATATTTGTTTTTTTCTGCAAAAAATTTTACTAGTACCAATCAAATAATTCTTATGCACATTATTAATTTTTTTTCTCAACATTAAAATGAATAATATTAGAGAAATAGTATTATCTTTTAATAATTAAATGAGTTACACCTGATAATGTATTTAAAATGAATATAATTTGGTTATAACAATTAGAATTATTATTCAATTTTAAAATTATCTTTGAAAAATATTTTTAAAGAAAATTGATAATCATAAACCTTATCAAAAGATCATTACTATATACATTGAAACACATTGTAATGTTAATGAATTTTAATTACTAATTAAAAACAATATTTAAGAACAATAAAATTTTATTTTAAAATGTTATTATCAAAGCTCAAGCTATAAGATTTTAATTTACATCTCAAAGCAAAACATACGTTAGTGTATTTGAATGTAATTAACAGTGTACAAAGATCAATGAAAATAAAAAGTTATTCAACTATTATCAATTAGTAATTTAATGTAAACAATAATATAGAAAAATATAAAATAAAAATAAAATTGTGCAACTTTTTTAAATGATCTTAAAGGTAAATATATTACAATTGAAAAATATAAAAATCAATGTTAGCCTTTGTTAATTTTCTATTTTTCTTAAAATTGATTTTTCCTATTTTTAAATATCAAATTTATTCGTTATGTTAAGTATATATTATAACTGAATGAAATAACTAAAATAATAAATTAATATTAATAAAAATAAAAAAATGTATCAATAATATACGAAAAGAGAAAATTAAATTAAAAAAAAAATGTTATAATTTTTATAATATATTTGAGTGAATGTGAAATTTTTAATCATAATTAATTTTAAAAAAGTTGTCGAAAAAAAATTTCAGATGTCTATTCTAAAAAAAAAAGACATTAAGTATAAAATACAAAACACATTTTGAAATTAAATTTTATTAGTTATTGAATGAATCATTTATTCTTTAATGACTAGATTTAAAAATGGTACATTCATCGAGTTTAACGCTAGCTAAAAATATCATCATTGACAGATATAATAAAATCTTTAGTGCTCAATCATACTAAAATACTAACAAGATTTATAAAATCGTTAAATTAAGTATATAGAACCAACAATTTCATATACTGTTTCAAATATCTTAGATAATATTTTAAAACGTAATAATTAAATTTAGTATTTATGTTTGTCGCGTAAGCTTTGATTGTGGGTTTGCCTTTCAGATACAATATCATGTACCTGCGAACAGGAATCGGATTCGTAAGGTAGAATACTTGATATCTTACAGAGAATGATTTTGAATTTATAAAAACGGAAAGGTGACGAATCAACACAGAAGACGATATCAGAGGTTACCGCAGAAACTAGGTACAAGGAAAAATAGGTATAATAAACGAGATGTGACTACTAGAGGTGGATATGTTGATGAGATAGCCAGAGGTGATAAATGAGGGTGATCCTGGAAATCCGGAACCTTTTACCAAAATATGCAGAGGAATTTTCATAGATTAGGACTTTTGTCGGAATTAACTCCTTTGACTCACGACGAAATTCAGTTTTCCATGTAATATGTGCTGGTTGATTAGACACGGGATAAATGCGTAGCCACCAATTGAAAATTATAGAACACACTACTCTTTTTCTCTCAAGCTAGAGAATAAATCTCGATTGTCTCAATTCTTGTGTTGTAAGTAATCCAAATAAGATCTGATTCCCATAATCGGAGATAACATAATCTCTTGCATTTCGACAACAATAGGATCCTTAATAAAATCATTTATACAATCATATAATACAGGAATTTAAATTATGGAAGTTACATAACTAAATATGGTAATTTGAAATAGATGAAATATGTTGAACGGTGAATATGTTTTAAAATAAATATATATTGATAGATGGATAGAAAGTTATTTAATGATATTCTTAATTTTACAATAATTATTAACGTGGTTGAAAACAGTGTCGGTTTATTTAGGTTATTTTTAATTTATTTAAAATCAGACTATATCTTTCTTATTTAATTATAAGTCATCGGTTATATAAATTATCAAAATTTTATTTATATTTTAAATACAATTTTTTTTACTTAAAAGGCTTTTTTTACTAAATACTTCGTTTCTGAACGAACAATTAATTTTAACATATATAATAATTATAAATGTTATTTTTTATATATTATAAATCAATAATATTGGTTTTTGTATCTGATATAATCTTTAAAATATATTAATTATAAAAATTGTGAAATTTATAATATTAGAAAAGTTTTTAATTTATTGGTTTGATATTTACTAAATGGTGATGCTTTTTCAGTTTCTATTAGGTCATGTATAGGAAGAAAAATTAAATATTTAAATAATAATTCATAAGTAAGAAAAATTTAATCATTAAATAGTATAGTTTAATATGTAATATTTTTTAGATGAATTATTTTATTTTGTTGTAATAAAAATCTTTTGAATTTTTGGATTATACATTAAAATCTAAATATTCTAAAGCTTTTTGTAGTATAGATATATACATTTTTTTTTATCTAATTAATCTGTCTTTTTCATTTTACAAATTTTTTTTTAAAAATATTAATTAATGTTTTTGTAATAATAATTGATTTATTATTAACTATATTTATCAAACAAATAATTTATTTACATTTGTATAAATAAATATACAGCAAAATTTTTTTTTTAATTTTAAAATAAATTATAATACACTGATTCTTTTTATTATTATAATTTATTATAAAATTTAGTATAATTAAATATACAAAAACCAATATGTCAAATATATTAAATATTGTAATTAATTTTCATAATATTTTTTACATTTTTTAAATATATCAAATGTAAAAGATAAAATAAGTTCTTGCATTTAGTCATTGATTCTAAAAATTGATTATATAATATAAAAAATTAAATAATTTTAATAATTCTTCTTCTAATAGAATTCTTATATAATGTTACATTGATACATAATAACGCTTTTCATTTTAATTACTGAAATGGTACATCATTTTGAATTAAACATTCGCGAATAAAAAACTCGTGTTGATTCTCGAAATTTGTACTTTAATTTTATAATAATATCAATAATTAAAAATAATAATAATAATAATAATAACAAAAACAACAAAAAAAACAACAACAAAAACAAAAACAAAAACAACAACGACAACGACAACAACAAAAACTATAATAAAAGTATTATTTTTATTTTTGATGTTTCAAAGAATATAAAACAAATATAATCCAAAAAGAAAATTCATTTTTATTTGATGAAGTTGTATATTTATAAATTGATCGTTGAATTACAGATTTTTAATATAATAGCTTGAGATAAATGTAAATACACCACTGCGTTAGTATTTCAATAGATTTATATAATATAGATTTTCATGCATATGTGCACGCGTACAAACGTGTCCGCGTGCACGAGAATACACGTATTAATGTTGGTTTTGATGTAGGTATTATAATGTGTATATTTATCATTTGAAAATATATTCTTTAAAAATATATATTTTGTTCGATCAGATACATATTTCCACAACATACATGTATTTCCAGATACAAATTGCATAACTAGCGCGCATAATTTTGGTTTCTTTTCAACCAGTGTTACATAAAACAACATCTGTACATCTTATGAAATGAAAATATTACTAGGAAGCATTGTTTACCATTTTGTATATATAAGCTTAAGAATATAAAAACTATATTACGATATAAAAAAATTATATAATATTAACTTACAAGTTTGTGACATAAATACTTTGAAATACTACTTTGTTTTTTATTTTAAAAATAAAGTTTGAAATTAATAATTCATTTTGAAAATCAATGTTATGCGTTTAAAGAAGTTATTGGCATCCCTAAAAAATAATGACATATTGTATTAATAATTATACATCTCATTAAATGAAAAAATATCATGCGTGAATTTTATACGAATGAGAATAAAATCTTTAAATCTTATTTACGTGATGCGTGTGTTTGTCGGCAACAAGTGAATCTTAATGCATACAGCCAGAATTTAAAATACATTTTTACATCATTGTAAGATGTTAGAAGATTGCACTCTTATTTAAAAATGAATTTTAATTACAGATAACTTTTAAATTAAATGGCTATGTATTATTAGAGTTTAAATAAATTTCGCGATACTTCAATATAAACGATATTTCAATATTCATAAACATAACTCGTGAATAATATAACTTAATCATATAATGTATATTACACTTAATATTGTTTCATCAAAATAATATTAATCGATAACGATGTTCCATATATTTATTTTTATAGAAAACTAGATAACACTATCGGATAACGATTAACAGTCATAGCCTTTCCGTCTGCTTGTATAGTAGCATAATGAAATATACAGTACGCATAAATTTATAGAATGCATGTATTTATATGTACATATACATTGTAGTAGGCGATTAGAGTGGTCGCGAAATATTTAATTAATAATAATATTTCATACTAGAAAGGCTTCATCATTCGATTCCAGTCGCTTCAGCACACTTATAATATACCTTACGTTAATTAAGGGGTATCTCGTAGTGTCGTACGATACTCCAATCGTACTAACGTCAAAAGCTTCATGCAACTCCACCCACACAGAGGCGAAATCAAGCCAGCACACACAGGCACGAATAAACGCGATCAGGTAATATTACGAGTACCAGCTTTTTATAATGCGCTGCGATAAAAATAGCCCCTTTCATTTTGTAAATGTAACTGTCGTGTTTCCAGATCTGTTTAAAGTTATACACTTTGTACATTTTTATTCTTATCTTTATTTGGAAGCTAATTACTTTTAGAGACATCATTCTAAAAGTTAATTTAATGCTCAATTTATAATTAAATAATAAACAATGATTGTAAAAACTTATAGTTCTTGTATTTTAAATTACTCGATCAATTATTATAGATAGTATAGAACAATTATTAATAACAATTTAAGGGACTAGGTTATATAAAAAGACATACCTCACTTATCGTAACTTTTTTAAAGCTCTCCTAAGTTATTTTTTCAAATTAACAAACAGAAAACACATAGTATAATTTTGACAGAAATTTTATGATACGGTTTTACGACAAACTATTTCCGTTGTAAAACAATGCATTGACCATTCTTGTTTATTTCATTTCCCTTTAAAATGATTTTTTAAGAAAATTTCGTTTTCCCCTACAATTTTTGAATTAAAATTTCTTATAAAATTGTATTGAATATATCTACATAAATGCATATTCAAATTTATTATCTCTTTTGTTTGTATATTTCAATTAATAACTACTGCAATGATTTGTCTCAATGAAGGCTAAAAATATTATTTCTTAAATTTTACTTAGCCTTAATATAAAGATATTTTATTGTAGTAGTGCTGCAATATCCCATATTTTAATCATTCGATCTTGCCCAACAGTTAACAACCTATGACGAGTGGCATCAAGATCCATCCAAATAATGCTGTGTTTGGCATCATGAAATGATGCTAGCGATTTTTGACTACACAAAAAAATTAATTCAGTTGAATATACAAAAAATTTTCATTTTATTTAATTAGCATTAATATTATATGTACAAAATATTTGTAAAAATTTTTTAATAAATTTTTGTAGTATAAATATTTAAAATTTATATTTATACATCTCATTTATACACAGAAAAGTAACTATTCATAACCATCATTAAAAGATATTTTTTAAAAAATATATCTATATATATTAATAAAAGAAATAATATCAAAGAAACTATTTTTATAATTTTGAGCTGTAAACTTTATTCCCTTGAATTTTTTCATTTTAAACATATATGTAAATTATACACGTACTTAGCAGCTTTTAGTTGAATATGGCAAGGATCACATACACGAACTTCAAATTCAAAACCCATCGAAGGAATTGGAATACGCTGTGATGTGCAATGAGCACAAAGTGCTTGACCACAGTTACGGCAATGATGTTGTCTTAAACCTAACTGTCGTTGATCCATCATGGCTTTGATATTCCAGAAAAATGGTCTACCACATGCCTAAAATTTTTAATTGATTTACAACAGTTATTTTTAATACCTTAAACAATTTTCTTTGACAAAAAAATATATTTATTCTTACTTGACATGTATTTGATTCAACCCAATTTGCAGTTTCTTTTCTATTAGCTGTCATATCCCAACAAACAATAACACCATCTTCACCACCCGAAAATAAAACACGTTCTGCAGTTGCATAACGTAGAGCAGTTACCTTGTTACTAAAAAAAAAAATAATAATAAATCATGTATCTTTTATTATTACATTTATGTAAATTTCATCAAATATTTTTAATATAATTTCTAAATTACAAATATATAAAATTTTATTAGATGTAGAATAATTACAATTAAGTTAAAAATACACTAGATTTATAAGAATTAAGATAAAATTAACTTACTGATGACCTTGTAATTCATAAGCAGTTCCTTGACGACCACCAATATCCCAAACAATAATACTTTGATCAAAACTACCCGAAAATAAAAGCTGCTTATCACTATCCCATGCTAAAGATCGAATACTTCCAGTATGAGTTTTCAATGTGGTTACAAAATTACAGCCATTGTTTTCAAGTTTTAACATCTGTATTTGTCCAGAATAATCTCCAATAAAAGCATATTTTGATTGAGAGTCAAATCTACTCTTGTTAAGGAAATTAATGTTTTTATATATATTTTAAATTTTAATGTTTTAAATATTTAGAATAAATAATTTTTTTTAAATCAAGCAATATTTAGAAGGATACTGCAAAGCTGTATACCAGCTATCAGTTTGGAATGTTCCAATTTTTTGTCCAGTGTCAGTCGAGTGGTATTGGAAAAGTTTGTCCCGTCCAATACTCAGTATCCATTCAGAATTTAATGAAAATACAACACCTGCTACTCTTGCTTGATGGGCAATGTATTCTCTAATGGGTGTCATTCGATTATAATCACTCTCCAATAAAAATTCCTATAAAAAAAATAAATATTATTTTTAGAATAGTTCTATTTATTGTTTAATAATTATTTATTTAAAATTTAATGTACACACATTAATATTTCCGTTTTCAAGCCCAACAAATAATTGTCTTGTTTCATGACAGAAGTCCATAGACGTTGCACCTGCTGCCATGTACTGACATACACTTGGCCAATATTGGCCTGAATCACGTTTCAACCATACCCGTACAGTTCTGAAATAAATAAGTAAATAATAAATATTTGTGAATAAAAAGTCATCAAAATGCATTATCATTAATATTAGTGCATAAGCCATACATAAGTATGTAAATGTACATATAAGGTTGTTTGTTTGCACATAACATGTAATTAAATTTAGCAAACTGAATGAAGGTATTTTATTGTTTGATGCTAGTGACTAATGCATAAAAAAAAAGATAAGACTAACTGAATTTTAATCTTGCCTAATTGTTTCACATATTATTCAAATTCACATTGAATACATGAGATGATTGGGTATTAAAAAATTTAAAAAGAATAAAATAACATGAGTAACAAAACATCAAAACATCAAAACATCAAAATATAAATGTTTATTACACTATAGATAGTGTACCTGTCATCGCAAATGCTAATAACACCATCGACTCTTGGTATGATAACCGCAGCATTGACTTCGTCATTGCAACCTTCGAGCTTTGATAAAAGTATCGGTTTCCTATTGCTATTAAACTTATCCTGGTTGACGCCTGGTGCGGGTTTAATTTCGGCTGCCATTGCTTCTGCTGTACGTCGGCATTAATTAACTAATGCGATTATTATTTGACAGTTGTTAGTCTTTGTCGTTGATGACGTATAGGCACAGTCTAGGAATATATGAAATGAATAAGAGTTGTGAGAGCTATATAATTTTGATCCATGTGGAAAATTAAAATAATACTACTTCTCAAAGATTACACAACTACCCCCACGCCAGCCTACAAATTATCGAATTTTTAGAAATCAAAATACAGAAGGGTAGATCTTCAATTCTATTTATTATATTGTATATTACTTCTAAATGCTGAATTATATTTTTTACATAATGCTATCTTATTTATTATTGTTATTTTTTTATATTCCTTGTATTTAATTTAATAGTTTAAATAAATAAATAAAATTATTAATAATACAATGCATTACTTAGTTCCAATGCTTCCGCTGGTGGCGTTGTTTTTTTCCAATTGCTTAGATATTTGTTGCATCATACAATTATTTTACATTATTTAATTAATTATTTTACGAATATTCATCAAAGAATTATAATGTAAAAAATGAAAAAGATGCAGTTTAAAAAAAAAAAAAAAAAAAAAACCGAGTATATTAATTTTCCTCTGATGTTAATGTCAAATAAAAAAAAATTATGCATACGTTTAATTAATTACATTTTTCTGAATAGCCAAGAGGGTGCATTTAATGAAAACTACATAATCACGTAGGTACATTATCTACTAACTGACCTACGAAGATTTCTAAAGATTCATCCATTTTTTAAGTTTTTACTGGATAAAACATACATTAAATTTGGTAAATTACATTTATACAACGACCTCTTAAATCATGAGTTTTATCTTGTTTATATCATTATGAGTCTGTTTGTTTTATATATTTTCTTAAACAATTATTTTTATAATATGATTTTTAAATTTAGGTAATTTTATGTATTTAAATTCAAATTTCCTTATTATTTTTCTAGTGCTATTCACGCACAAAATAGAGTTCACGTGTGCATGTCGATTGTAGTTCATGGCTTAAGAGTTATTATTTTTTTTTTTATTATAAATAATTTTTGCCTTAAAATTTTAGCGGGGCTGTAGTTGATTTCAGCAAGAGGATATTTAAAAAAAAAAAAAAAAAGAAAAGAAAAGAAAAATTAAATAGAAATATTGAGTATTTGCGGAGTTATTTGATTTACAAAAATTGTGCTATTTAATATCTCTATGAATTTTTTTCTCAAAATCTAATGGGGGTGCAGTTGAATAAGAAAGCATTTTCAGAGGGTGTATTTGAAGATCTACCCTTTTGTATTTTTTTCTCTAAAAGTTTGTCAGTATGTTGGTAGTGGCATGGAGGTGGACTCGAATGGCAATTGTAATCGAGAGCTACCTATGGTTGAATTATGAAATTAAAAAAAAAAATGGCAAAATTAAGAAGTGCAATTTTGAATAATTTATAAAGTATTTAATTATTTGAAAAGAAATATTTTAGTATAATAAAAGAAGGAAAGAAAAATTATTTTTAAGTAAATATTGTATTATATAATTCATTAAAAAAATATTGTCAGCGAAAAAATTCAATTTTGAATATATTTATATTATAATATTTAAAACGAAATTTAACACTAGCTGTTTTTTGTTTAATAAATATTTTTTATGTATATTGCATAGATTATATAGTGCATGTATATGCTTAGTATTAATAGTTGAATATTTATGCACTCATTAATAGACTTTTATTTTGTTTGACGTTTGATAGATTAGTCATTTATTATTGAAAGCAGCTATGGCGTTCTTATGTACTTGATGATAAGTAATTATTATTATTAAATTTAAAAATTGTAATGAAATTATTGTTTTTCTTATTATTAAATCATAAGTTTTATAAATACATTTTAAATTAATTTTTTCGATAGTGATTTTGCTTGATAGTAATTTTAATTTTTTAATTATTATTTAGTGAATAATTGTTTAAACAAGTATTAAATAAAATTAAATATAATATTATTTTTAAAATTATATTGTTCAATTGTATTATTACATTAAATGTAGTTGTTGCATGCAAAAAAATTTTGAATTTCTGTGATTTAATAATCATTTAATTTATTATGACTATCAGTAGTAAGATGTTTGTAAATGTACATCGTGTTTTTTATTAATTACTGATACAGCTCTTATTATAAATATACTCGATATGAAAATTAAATCTTCTTAATTCACAAACACGTAATTATATAAGATTATGAAAATCCAAATTAAGAATAATTTTTTTGGTATTTTTGGTTGTTCCTGGTTTTTTTTCTTTTCTTTTTTTTGTTTAAATTCAATTATAATTAATAATTTAAATTCAATTTAAATTTTAAGATAATTTTCATCCGAACTACGCCGGATATGACGTAGTTCTTTTCAAACCCATTTAACAATGGATGTAACAATTCGTCACTACAATATTATTGCCAATATAACAAAATCATTAAAAAACGATTAATTCGTGGATGCTAATATTTTCAAATATTTGATTCCTATAAAATACATAAATTACTTATTTATAATTTTTTGTTTACGTTGAAATAATAGCTGCACTTGTTAAATAAAAGCTAAAGCATTGACTGACCGTAATGTCAGGGATTCTGACAGCATTTGCTTTTAAAGCGTGACTCGCGAGATGGGTTTGGGGAGGGGTGTGTGAGGGCGCGCGCGCGCGCGCGCGCGTGTGTGTGTGTGTGCGCTCGAGGCTCTGTGCTCGCTAGCCATTAATTTCGTCGCCATCACAGCGACGAGACCGTGGTTCTTTTGCGTGGTGCTACCCGCGCTCAGTTTTCCATTTTTTTCGTCGAAACATCGGCGACCGGGAGGCTCTCTCTCGAGAGTCCGAGCCCTCCCATACATATAGATATATATATATATATATATATATATATATTTATATATTTATATATTTATATATTTATATATTTATATATTTATACATATATAAAATCAGTTAACCGGATTACCTCGACCGTACCCGCTCTCAACAATAACAGGCATAATAATAACTCTGTGCTTTCAGAGCGGTAAATTGATTAACTCTCGTTCAATCAAACCCTCGGCCAATCCTTTCTTTTCTTTTCTCTTTCGTGTTTTCACGAATTTCCGCGTCTCTAGTTGAAAGATAAGTAAAGATCTTTTGATTACAACTTTTGGCATCGTTAATGAACATGGCTTATTGAAGAAAATGAAGGGTCTGCAGCAAGATTACGTTTCTCCATACGGAGGGGATCACCTCATTTCTGTTTCTGCGTTCCTTTTTATTAATTTGAAGGCTGAAAACAGCCAAAAGATCCGAAAAACCTCATATAATAAAATATATAATGGACAAGAAAACCAAGTTTCAGCAACCCAACTCCAAGGGCTCTATTGTTGATACGAAAAAAAATCAAGGTAAGCTTTTTTTTACTTACGTTGCATAAAGCTCATCGTGACCAAAAACGCGTTCGCCATGTCCGTGATGACTTTTACGTCAGTGTCAGCAAAATACATCTTCTCGAAATTTATGAAGCTCCTCCTTATTTTTTAAATCCCAAATTCCGTTCTCATTGTTGGTAACTCCCTTTTACTAATATTCAATTTAATAATGTAAATTTTAATATTTTAATACTAAAGGCTACCTGCATTTAAAAACTACTTTAATTCTATAAAAATATTCAAAAGTTTTATCTAAAAATATAAAAAACAAAAATATTACATCTTTATTAATTGCATTTTGTAATTACATGTATGAGCATATGTGTAGGCTTATGCAAATACATTTATATGTGTAGGCATACATAAGTACATTTATAAGAGTATAATTATATTTTAACATTATATGTCAAACTAATTAGGTTTGCTAATAAAAATATAATATTACGAGTAAAGATTTTTTTTATAACTTTTTAACTATACAAATAAAAAATTTAAATTAATTATAACTAAACTTTTAATTAACCTAATAATGAAACAGAAAACAATGAAACTAAAACTTTAGTATATTATTAATAAATTTCATATTATATCAAATTTAAATAAATTTAAATATTTATATTACATTGCACTCATCCATCAAAATAATCTGGAAACATTTTATTAAATCTATTATTTAGATAATACTAGAATCTAATCTATAACAAATTATTACAATCAAAATAACAATACAAATTATTGTGTAATTATGAAAACAAATATTCATACAATTAAATTTTGCTTTAATATATTAATATTTAATGAAATTATAAATTAATAGTTTTAAAAGTATTTTGTAAAATAATTTAATTGTTGATTTAGCACTGTTTATTTAAAATTGTTAAATGTGTTTATATATAATTTGAGTTGTGTTTGTATATTTTAAAAATTTTTAATAATTTTAATATAAGTATATATTGAATTATTTGTTGAAGAATGGTATTGAATTAAATATATATCAAGTGTAAGTATTTATAAGAGAAACAAATTTTATGACAATTTTGTATACTATGTTAATATTTTTAAACAATCAGAATTAATTTTTACTGGCTTTCATAATCTGTAGGTTTTTGTATTTCTTCTCTCTCTTTTTATTTGTATATCTTTCAATAAATTATAAATTAAATAAAAAAGAAAAGAAAAATTTTATAATAAATTAAGTAATTCAATAATAAAATCTTGATATAGTATGGACACAATTCAATGTACAAGTTTTTTTACATAAACTTATTAACTTTTTTTTTTCTTTTTCAGATGTCAATAGTTCTAAACTGTTTCCTAAATCCTCAAGAAGACGAGAATCACCAAGTGCAAATAGTATTCCCAAAAATGATCAGGCCAGGAAATTCAATGCACAAAAAACAAAAAACTTTGATAAGAGACCAAAACTTAAAGGACATTATCATGGCAATTCAAAGGAGGATTCCAAGGTAAAAATAAATTTAATTATCTTGTTTGGCTTAGAAATTATAATTTTTTGATTTAATATTATAATTTGAAATATTATATTTATTAGGTAGTTAAAGATGAATCTGCTGAGCTTGGCTCAGTAATGGTTCAAGGAAGTAAAAAGCAGAATTTGAATCATCTGCTGAATTTTCATTATGCTCCTCGAGATATACAGGGTGGATGGAACTATGGTAGAATAAGTGGGTACAATAACTATAATTATAATCGCTGGCTTCCAGCCATTCAGCGCCATAAATACAATAAAGAACAATTTTTACAAGCAAAGTAAGTTTATTTTTTTAATTAAAAACACTGTATATTATACACTAACTGTAAAAATTATGTGTAACATTACTATTGATTATTATGAAAATAAATTTGTATATATGTTCAAATTAAAAAACTATGATAATATATTTTTGATGTATTCTACTTTTATTATTGCTCTCTTGCTGATTTTCTATATGTATAGTTTTTATTTTATTGAATTGTAGCTGCCAATTTGTTGTTACTGCCAAGGGAGACTATTCCCTCTATTTAAATGATCCTGACATTCTGGTTGACTGGAATTTAGTAGAACAAATTGTAAATATAATTAATTTCTTTTAATTAGAATTTATATATACATTTATACTTATGCTTATTATTTTTATTTTTAGCGAATTCATAGTTCACATAATCTATCCTGTCCTATTTGTTTGTCCCCTCCTATTGCTGGAAAAATGACACGATGTGGTCATGTCTATTGTTGGCCATGCATACTTCATTATTTAGCACTTTCGAATAACTCTTGGCGTAAATGTCCTATTTGTTATGAGTCTATCCATAAATCTGATTTGAAAAGGTACAAGTCTATAATGAGTGTCTATAATGAATATATATTTATAGACTATAGATATAAGTTTCTAAAAAATATTAAAAAAATTATAATTTTTTTTTCTTTTTAGTGTTATAGAAATAACTGAGAGTGCTTTAAATATTGGAGATAATATCTCTCTTCGTTTAATGCGCCGAGAAAAAGGAACATTACTTGCATTACCAGTTGATGATACTGAATTTTCATCAACAACATTTTTACCAGTTTCAGAAAATTCTTGCCGACATATTTTTTCAAAATTACTTCTAGCTCAAAATAATGATGTAAAGTATTTTAATCAAATAATTATTCTTTTAACATTTTTTTTATGAAAAATATTTTATGAATATTGTTTTATTAAAGATTATGAATATTATTGAATCTGAACGTGTTCAATTGAATGCTGAATTATTAGAAGATCCACATTCGCCTGAAAATTGTTTTATAGAACAAGCTCTTGGTGAATTATTAATCAGAGAACAACTTCTTTCAAAGGTATTTACAAAGTTTATTACTTATTACTAAAAATTTATAATTAGCTTATATATTATAATTATTATTTATAGAATATTCCTCAAATTGAGAATAGAGCAAATAAACCCATATTAAATAATGAAAATTTCGATTCTATACAAGAAGAAAAACTAAAATTAACTGACACTGAAAATAAAACTGATAATGTAGAAAATTTTCAATTAACAAATGATATAAAAAGTAAAAATAATCAATTAAGTAGTGATGTACAAATAATCAATAAAAATACAGAAACTTCAACAACATCTCAGAAGTTTTATTACTTTTACCAAGGTAAAAGGTTTATTTTCTAACTACTAAAATAAAATTAATTTTAAATAATTATTTATCATTTATTAATATGCATTTATAGCTGTTGGTGGACAAAATGTTTATCTTCATGCAATGAATGTAAAAATGCTAGAAATGCAATATGGTGATTTAGAAAAAAGTCCTCGAATAATTTCTGGTAAATTAATTGAGAAAGAAGTGGGCAGCTTTAGCGAAGATTTAAGGCGTCGAATGCGATATATATGTCATTTACCAATAACTAGCCAATTTGAAATTGTAGAAATAGATCTCCAACCTCCAACTGTCTCAAAAGAAGTTTTAATAAATTTTGAAGGTAAATTAAATTTGATAATATTAACAGTATTTAATAAAATAATATTGTAATAAGTTATTTTATATAATTTTTTTTTTCTTTTTAGAACAAATTTTTTCACGTCAACAAAAAAGAAAGCGTCGTGAAAAAGAAGAACGAAAGAGAGAGAAAAAAATTACTGAAAAAGAAAATAAACTTATGGGGAAATATCCAAGCTCAACAGTTCAAATTGAATCACTTAAACATTTCCCTCAATTTCAACCTGAAACATATGAGTATGTATCAAATTATTCTTAAAATATGGTAAAAATAAAAAAAAATTAATAATTTTTGAAATTCGACAAGTCTTTTGTAATATTTTAAATAAATTATATAAGCATAATTAATACAGATAAAAGGAAACTACAATTATTAAAATTAATAACTAAATAATTAAGATATCAATACAAAAAAAAATAATAAAATTAAAAAAAGAACAAGTGCTTTTAAAGGTCCCCCTTTCTCCATATTACTTATACATTTTAATTATAATTAAATCAATTGTTTATTTTTTAATTCTATCTTTTCATAAAAACAAAACAAAATATAAGCATCAAGAAATAAATTTATTATCCAAATGGAAACTCTTTAATAAATAGTTGTATGTAGAGTTTGATTGGTATTTTTCAGACTATTACTATCATTGTTTATTGTTGTATTTTTGATAATTCATTTGTATACGATATAATCACAAAAAAAAATTTTTAATTTAGAAACAATTTGAAATTAATACTTAGGATATTTACATACCTTAAAAATATTTTTATTTTATAGTATAAAAGGAGTGTAAATCGATAAGCTCATGTTTAACAAATATTTATTTATTTTATTTTTTTTTTTTTTTTTCAAATTATAAATATAACTCAAATTTAATATTTTTAGTTTTAACTAATTTATGTTCATTTAATTATTAGATTTGGATCTTCACCTTCGGAATCTACTGTTGCTTCAAGTTCAGCAAGTAGTCCTTCTATAAATTCATTTGATGATATAGTATCTGAGTTAGGTGGAGAAATTAATAACTGGTCGGTTTCAGCTGATCATGGTCCATCATTTGCTGAAATGCTACGCACTAACACATCAAAAAAAGCTATTGCTTGGCCATCTTTAAATAACTTAAATAGAGAAAATTCTAATGTTTCAATTCCACAAACTGAATCACCTGCAAGTGATTTAGAATTGAAAGAATACATACCTCCTGTTTACAATCGAAATCTAGGAGATGCTTTAGAACAAGCCTTAAAAGAGTCAGAATTAATGAATCAAAGTAATGGATCGAATGGTAATATAAATAGCAGAAAAAAGAAGAAAAAGGGAAAACCAACTCTACTATTTGCAACTAATATGGCTCGGATGTCTTGATTTTATGGTGTTAATTAGATATTATATTTACCTGTTTCCAGAAATGAAATTATTTAAGATTTAAAAGTTTCAATAAAAAATCATCGCTATAGTTTTTGTGTCTGATTTGTTTATGTATTTTGAATGTATTATTATTGCAAATGAAATTTATGTTGCAATTTTAAAAATAAAGATCTGTTATGAATTGAAACAAATTCTTTACAGTTATTAAAGAATCAAACTAATACTATTAATAATTAATTTCTTTTGCGATAATTCAGGGTAATTAATAAACTTTTATTTTATTATAATTAATTAGTATTAATAAAAAATTATAATAAAATTAGATAAACGATTATCAGTGAATTTGATTTAAATATCATAAGAAAATTCTTTTGTTTTTCATTTCAATAAATTTCAATCCATAAAATTTTTAATTTTCCAATTTATAAAAAAATAAGATTTTTTGATATTGTGATTTTAAATTTTATTTAAAAATACCTTTTATATATATAATGTATAATAATTAATTATATTTTTAAATAGTTGTTAATAAAATATATAGTTAAATTGTCGCGATATTCTCCTTTTATGTAAAAAAAAACTAGAGTTTCTTTAAATAAAAAACTTATGGCTTCTAATGAATAATAAGCGCATTACAATTATAAAATATAATTACATTAAATATTAATGAATAATCATGTATAACGCTGAAACAAAAAAAATTAATCGCGTAATTACAAGAATGTACAAACAAAATCACCCAAGAAAACAGTCAATTCATCGGACGCCTGAAATTGTCTGGAACACAAAGCAAAGTACGATCAGTGAAAAGTGCAACTGCACATTTAATTATACTTTATACTATAAAATTGATAAGCGATTTGATTATTTGATACATTACAAACAATAACTTAAAATCATATATGCATAAGAGTTTATATGCTTTAATTCTGGATTAATTTCTGCAATAGTTGAAAAAAGAAAATTAAAACTTATTTTTTTAATTCTATAAAATGCAATCATATAAATTAATTAAATTAAATAATATACCATTTCTCGTTGAATCTAGAGAAAAAACAGCATGCATTTTATTGCTAAAAATGGTAATTAATTTAACAGTTGGAAAGTAATATTTAAAAACGTTTGATCTTGATCTGTCGATATTATTTACGCCACAAGGTGTTATTAAAAATGCTATAGATGCTTTTAAGCAAACAGATTTTTTAAAATCAGATAATTTTATTTTAATTTCAAAGTCTGATAAATTATAATTTAACACCAAAGACCAAGATTTTACGGAAGACCCGGATATACTCATTGCGTAGAAACTCATCGAATGATCTAAGGGTCCTGCATTTGTTACCGATGTGAAAATGTCAGTCACAGCTCCACCCCACAGTGAATATGTGCCAGGACAATATCTTTAAAAAAACAAATATAATACTTTGAAAATAATATAGATATTAGGCATGACATGTACAAAAAGATTTTATAAAATACAATCATGACTACAAAAATATTAGGCTAATTATACGTATCTGACACGCTTAAAATAAATTTTTATACTTAACATTGGTTAATAATTTTTAATTTAATTAAGTTTAATTTAATTTTAATTTAACAAAACAGATGGTTTTTTTACACGATAAAATTCTCCAGAATAAAAGGAAACAATATTCATTTCTTCTACAAATTTTGTACTCACTAACCTGGTTTTAATAATGCTGAAGATTCCATTTAAAAAATGATTATGATAATTTTCGTAATTGGGGCAGTCTTCCCAATGATAAATAAAAATAATAAAACACGGGTTTCCCTCTTTCGTAGTAAATAATTTATCAGTGATATCTTTTAGTATTGACTCGGTTCCTTTAAAATAGTTTTTTATTTGTTGAGAAGTAATTTTAGTAGTCGTATAATGTATTGTAGGTAATTCAGGTAGAAAAACTGCTGCTGATAAATTTTTTTCTCCACCAATTATATTATTATTTATACTAACTCCCAATATTTCAATAGCAACGTAAATGCAATTTTTTGGTTGTGTCCATTGATGAGTTTCGCAAACTAAAATTTTACATTTTACATAATCATTAATATTCAAAATAAAATCTCCATATTTCTTACTTTTATAAAATTATGTGTCTGTTAATAAAGTTAAAACATTAAAAATAATTCTCAAAGCATAATTTGTTTATTACCAAATTAATTTAATAATTTTATTTATTTATTATTACTTTGGTAAGCAACACCATCGCAATCAGCGGAAGGTGGAATTTTGCCATCGGTAAAAAAAAGACCTACAGTTGGTTTTATTCGTAATGATACTTTAAAGTCGTTAAAAAATTCATTTTTATTTATAGAATTTACGTTCGAAAATCCTGTGGCAATTAAATCTTCCATTGCTTGCAAAACCATAACTTGTGGTCCTCGTTTTGAATATTCTATTTTTGAAGTATAATACCAAGACCTATAATTTACATTAAAATTTTATTAAATTTATATTTCCATTATTGATAAATATCCAAGAACATTTGTGCTCATATTATTTATAAAAACAATTATAATTGCATTTTTTTAATTTAAATTTATTTCATAATGGCTACCAATAATATCAATATTATTAATATATAAATTAATTGGTTTCGAAATCTGCAATTAAATGAAATTAAAAAAAATGATAGAAATAGAACCGGGAATAATAAATATAAATCAAAATTTCAGCAATACAAGACTATTTATGGGGATTTGAATTTAATGTCAAGAAGCTTTACAAGTTGATGTTCATTTAAAAAATTCGATTTCCTTGTATTATTTTAATGGTTATAAAAAATCTCTTTCAAATATTTAATTTAACATCAATTTTTTTTATTATTATAATATTCGACAGTTTTTTCAGTAATTTACGCTATAAAATATCTTGGCTCTAAGATATTTCCCAGTTTATAAATAGAAGAAGTAGATTACTTATTTTACTTTTACTAGCAGACGAATTTTTTGGTGAAAAACCGTCTGCTAGTCTGTTCTTTTACAGGTGCAAAAAATAATTATAATATAACTAAATAACCTTAAGATTGTTGTTGATTGAATAATTTAATATTCTTTTTCAATTACTGTAAATTTTTCAAACAAAGTGTTAATTATTTTTTTTTTTGCAGTAAACTTCAGGTATTAATGTACGCCTGTATATATACCTTAATCTTTTTCTTTTTCGATTTGTTTTAATTTACGTGCATGTAAACAAAATTAAAATTAGTTGAATACATATTTGTATAGTAATATTAAATTTATTAAATATATTTGTATTTTACGAAATAAAATTCATCTGTTTAAAATTTTCAAATATTTATATTTATATTATTTCATTTAATTATTAGATAAATTTTTTTTTCAAATAATAGTAAATGATATAATATCTTTTATAATTATTTAATCAATCTTTTAAATACTTACTTACATACACTTGATGCATTTTTTAAATCAAAAATATTTAAATAACTAAAAATATGATGAAGCATGTCATATAAAATTACTTCAGCACATAAAAGTTCTTCATTTTGTTCATCATTTATTGTTGAAGTCGATTCCATTTTATTTATTCTACATATAAATTAGCATAAAATATAATAATATTTTTCTTTTCCAAAGTAAATGTATATTTTCATTCGTATTTTTATTATAATAATTTTGGTGTATAAATTTAATTTTAAATTGGTATTCCAAGAATTTTTCTTTGAAGTTTTTTTTAATTAATATTCTTTTTTAATTTTGTCACTGTATATATTAAAAAAATTAATTAATATTTTATTGATACATTGTGTCACTATTCCCTTTTTTTAATGTATTAATTATGCATAAATACATGTAAGAGTTGGGCTTAAAAAACACATGGTTATACAATAAATATGAAGATTAATTTGTTTGAATACAATGCAATAGATAGGTATTTATTTGCACGTTTTCGATATATTTAAGTACAAGTATTGTTGATATAAGATACTAATAAAAATACATTTTTACATTAAACTACAGGGTAAAGTAATGTACTAATGGTATTTCTAAATCACGAAGCAAGTACATATTGATTTCGTTGCTAGGCAAAGCCACATTAGGCTACTTATTAGGTATATAATTATATAAGTATATTTATTTTTGCAAAAGAGAATTATAAATCTTGTATTAAAAAAGAAATTGGTGTTTATAAGTACAAACAGCAGAAAATAGTAGATTTTCTTGTACAGAAACAATATTTCTTCATATATTTGATTCACGATAACAATAAACTCAATGGAGTAGAAAGTAAACAAAAAATGATAAATTTTTATTAGATCAAATATGAATTTTATATTCTAAGAAGTTGCCCAAATAAAAACCAAACTCATCATCTGGTTCAATAACACAAAGCCATATAACGAATATTGAGTAATATTAAAAAACATAAAATAATAAGATAAAATAATAATCTTTATTTTTTTTAAGATTTTAAACAGTACTCCGTAGGAAAAGTTTATATGATAAGATAACCCGTGTGATTGAAGATAAAACACAAAGTTTCAAATTTAGCGAAATGCGAGAATTTTTGTAGAATAGAATAATCTGAGTTAGTGCATTTAAAATTTTGACTTTGGATATTTATTTATTGCACCAAAGGGTCGTTGATAATATTTGTCTTAATCATTGTTAAAATAAAATTCAGCCTTATTTTATAAAATAAATTTTATTTTACACATTAAAATTTTTATTGAATAACATTAAAATTGATTATAGATAGATGTTATTATCCACTGGGTTGTTTTATCCAGAATCCCCATGGTGCAAATACCTCTCCATTTTCTTCTTTTAATTCACCACGAAATACCTTAATTCTTACTCGAGGAATATCTATTTTATAAAAGCAGATTATTTTATTAGAAATTTTACATATATTATTTTATAATTTTAAAGTTTAAGTAATTATAAAGAATTATACCCACCATCACTCGAATTATTATTTTCTAAAGATTCATCTTTATCACTGATGCAACTAGATATACAAGTAAGAAATATACAAATATACAAACAAATAAAGAGTTCCTTCATGATTTCTTAGCAAACTAAATCTCTTATCGATCAGTATTCTGCTTTTATTCTTAAAAGGATATATGTAGAGCGTGACTTCAATTTCCTTTGATTTCCAGTTGTGGTTTTTAAATTCGTCACGTTTGTATAAAAAGTACTATTGCATGTACGGTAATTTAAAAAAAATACATATTTTAAGATAGATGAAAATGTCAATAAAATTCTATAAATAATTAATATTTATCAAGCAATTAAATTTTATATAGAGATATTGTACAACAACTACTGTATAAATAAGATTTTTTATAAAAGCATTATTTAATAAATTAATAATTTTATTTATTTAATTATTCTTATTTAGGTCACAATAGAAATAATAATACATTTTAAACATAAAATATTTTTATATATATATTGAAAAAACTTAGCAATAACTTTTAATAAACCTTATTTTTTAATTTTTTATAATGATTACTTTTAATATACTTCTATAATATCATTTTTAGTAAAATTTTATGACAAAAAATATTTGTTCCAAAAAATTTTAGAAGAAAGAATGCTAATCATTATAAACAATTCTTTTTTATTATTTAGTAACATTTGATAATTTATAAATAAAAAAAAGTGTTAAATATATTAAAAAGTATTTGTTAAATATACTATATGTACGTAATTGTTAAAAATCATACCTATTAGAAGAATATGATTCATTGAAACTACATGTTAGTTGTTTATAAGAGTTCTGATTTTCAAATATTTAATTATTGATAAATATATATTCATGTATTTTTTTTTTAATTAAAATCAGTAAAATAATTAAATATTTAGTTTAATAAAATTAGGAATTTAATGGGTAATTTTAATAATTGTAAAGAAACAACTATATTATTTTTAAAATTTCTTTGTATATTTCTTAATCTCATAATATGGAAGCCCTTTTACAATGCGTTTGATAAGCAACGCCTATTACAATTTTATTTAACCGTAACTTTAAGATTCGATTAAACTTCAAAACATTTACTTAAATAACAATATTCATTTAATAATGTTGATGATGATGATAATAATAAGTATAATAGTAGTAGTAGTAGTAGTAATAATATTATTAATAATAAGAATATCATTAATAATAATAATAATAATAATAGTAATAATAACAATAATAACAATAATAATAATAATAATAATAATAATAATAATAATAATAATAATAATAATAATAATAATAAATAATAATAGGAACAATAAGAAGAAGAAGAAGAAGAAAATCAATATTTCATCTGCTTATAAATATTGTATGAAGAATACTTAATTATGTATATATATATATATTTAATTAATATCAAATAACGAGAAATTAACAATAGTTTTTTCGTTAATACATGGTTCAGTTCACGGCCACATGCCATAAATCTTTGTTTATTACATTTAAATATTTGTTTACTCTTCATTTATAAAAGTAGAATAACGTCATAATTCGAAATAATTAAAAATTGTGATATGTATTACCCAAATGTTTACACAATTACAAAATGGAGCGACTTTATATTTTTTTTAACGCTTTTTTATGACAAACTATTCTTGAATTGGTCGCGCTTTTATATTTTGATTTATAAATGTTTTTTGAACTAATTTGCACTTTCTTTCTTTGATCCTCTTTCTCTCTCTCTCTCTGTCTCTCGCTCTGTCTTTTTCTCTCTCAATTTTTTTCAGTTTTTGATTTTGTATGCCTTTATCATTATTTATATGTAAAATCAATATATGTACGTACAACATTTTAGAAGCTTTCTATTTTTTATTATGATCTATTAAAAAAGTAGCATGAACTTTTGAAATCAATACATAATATATTATTAAACTTATAATTCAAGTCAGTCATTTTATAATTATTATAAAATAGATTAAAACATAGTTAATCTTATGGTGTTGCTTATTTTTGTTTAAGTTACTAATAATAAAATTAGGTCGTTTAAAATAAAAAATTTTCATAAAATTAGATACTAATAAATAATAGTTAAACAAATTATATACATTTTTTTTTAATTTAAATGGATGTAATGCATATTTTATATTAAAAAATATAATTTTATAATCAATTTATAATTTTAGTTAAACATGTTGTAGAAACATGATTTTAAAAATTTTAACATTATATTAGTCATATATTTTTTGTTGAATTTTTCGTAAATTTTTTTTCGAGAAAGTAACAAGGAAAAAGAAAGTAAGAGGACAAAAGATAGATAGTCTCAAGTGAAAACCGCGCAAAGAAACTTTTACGTCATTTTTTTAATTTGGTAATTCGCATGACGTAGCACAGAAATTTAAATATTTTTCAACTTTAAACAATTACGAAGAACCTATGTATAATGTAGTAACCTGCTACACATATTCCTTTCTATTATACACATTTTTGTTGTAATATTACTGAATGAATCATTTTGCACAATGAATTGTACTTACAGTTACATATTCTTCATTGTAATTAACCTATAATTTTTTAATAGACAATCTCTTGTTAATAATACCTTTTGTATTAACATGTATATATGTGTGTCTGTGTATGTATATTAAACCTATTTAAAACGTAATAACTTTCTATATAATCATTTTGTTTTTTTCGTTTATCATATTGCAACGAAAATATGTATACATAACTATGTATATATATGTATACGTTGTATATTTATATATAATTACATTTGTTAATGGAAGACATGTTTGTAGACTCATCTTTTTATATTTATAAGAAAGTTTAAAAATTGACCAGATGAAATAGCTGCTGTTATTTTATGTGTATTTTTATGGAAACCTCTGTTTAATATTTAAGAGGTATTATCGTTTTTATGTAAATCGAGCAAACAAAAATAATCTTTTTACGGAATAAAATAATGTATAAACTTGAATAGAAAATATTTAATCAATTTTGGAAAATTTTTAATACTGAGAATTGAAATAATATGCATTAAATATTTCAGAAATTCCGATTAAATTCACTTATGAATGTATATAAATATATGAAATTCAATCAGATTTTATTAGTTATACTATGTAGGAAAATATTCGATACAACGAAATGTATTATATACATGTGGTGTTAAATTAAATCTGTATAATAAATAAATTCACTATTTTATAATGAATGAAACAAAAATTATAAAAAATATTTAGCTACAGGATTGATAAGGTTACTTATTATACAGTGTCCCTTTAAAATATTGTATAAAATTATTTTATTCCGTGGACATAATTTATTTAAGCACTATACATTCGATAATATAGTTATCATTTTTAAAGTATAGAATTATTAAAGTAATGTTAAATTAAAAATACAAATAACTATATTAATTATAAAATAATTAATGATAAATTATATGTATATATAGAACAAATTCTTTTAAACCTTCAATTTTTAACATCGAATAGCAATGGTAAATGTCTTTATATTTGATTATCAGTTTGTTAACTTTATCAAAGGTACAGTTTAATTTTAAATTTCTTTTACACGACATATATATATATATATATATATATATATATATACATGTCGTATGTCAATAGATTGGAAGACGTCGATTATTTTTTTTTTCTAATCACTTGTATGTAATATATGTAAAGTTTAATCATCGGATTGGTATGACAATTTTTTTTTAATATAGTATCGTAAAATCTTAATTTGAGATTTATACAAGTAAACAAAAAAATATTTTTATTCACTTCTGATATATTTTTAAATTTACTATAAAAAAAATATATTGATAAATATTAAATATAAACAACATTATATTATACATGAAAAAAATTATAAAAAAATTTAATTATAAAATTTTTAATTTTCATTCATTTAAATGTTCATAATTCTCTGATATTTCTTGTATATAGAAATATTATTATTAATTTACATTTTCATAAAACAAGAATTAATAATATAAAACAATAATATCAAATAATTTTAAAGATATTTGAATATAATTATAAAATTAAAAGTATATTTAAACAATCTACTTTTTTATGTTATGTTATATGATGTAGATTTTTGGAAGCCCGTTTTAACATTTAATTTATAAATAGTACTTGATGTGGCAAGACTTTTTATATAATTTAGAGAAAGTTTTATTAAGAAAAATATTACCTATTTTTTAACAAATAATATATAAGTTCTTGCTCAAATGTTTAATGTATAAAATTTACATTGTTAAAATATCAACGAATTTAATGATTTTCACAATCTCATTTATTTTTTTATTGTTAGATAGATTCAATTTTATCTATCTACTCTTATCTCATATAATTATTTATCAATAATTTATGTATGCATATTTTATCATTCAATTTTTATTGTCTTTGAATTTTCTGATAATAATGTAATGGAAGACATTAATTTATTAATATTTAAGATCTTCTTTTTTTATATTGTCAAGTTTGTCGCGAGAATGCTAATCATTTGTCTCGATAAATCTTATTATTTATCAATTCTTGCATTAAAATATGGAAATATAGGATATCAAAACATGTATCTGTTATTACACACTCATGTCGATTGTTTATAACAATTGGCATTATTATTTTATCATTTGGATATTTTATTATTAGATGTCTTAAAAATTTTTTTAATTTAATTTATGAAAATTTAGTTTTTTACTAGGCTATAATATTAACAAATAATAATATTCAATTAGTTTTTAGGAAATATAAAGAGTTTTTGACATAAAGAGTTTTCAGCAAGAAAGCGATTAAAATTTATAATTATAAAAACAAATATGTCAATATTTACATATGCATTTTTTTATTTGCTTAGAAATAGAAACTAAAATTATTATATTTAAAATAAATAAAATTTTATCTAAAATTGTAATAAATATTATTAAATTTTTTTATATTTTAATTAAAATTCATAAAATTTATTGTAAATTGAAAAGATAATGATAAATAGTATTGTATTTCAACTTAGTCTTTAAAAATTTGTTTTCTTTTGATATGCTTTAATTAAATTATTAACAGTGGCTTAAAAAAATATCTTCTTCTAGTGATAAAAGGAAATTATAAAGAAATTAAGAAAAAAAGAATGAAAAATCATAGTAAATCAACCAAGGGAGAGTGCATTCGTTAAAATATAAATTCATTGTCAATGTTTTTAAGTTTCACATTATTTATTAATGAATGCGGATTCACGATCTACTTTGTTTCCATTTTTTGTTTCACTTTAATTTTCCCTTTTCTTATACGTGTGTAATGAATAGTCAATCAATCGAGCAAGAACAGGTAGAAGCTTCATGACTTATTTTCAATATATATATATATATATATATATATATTTATATTTGTACATTTTTATCTATTTATTTATTTCCAGATTATAATGAAGATAAAACAAGAGGATATGTATTGTCTCAATGACTGTGCGTTTTTAATGCTATGCTCACTAGGTGACAATTCAGGATATTTATAAAAGTATTATTTTTAAATTGACATGTCCTTATAAATATATCATTGTTTTCTCTTTTCTCGTTATGTTTTTGATAAAATGATGTCTATTAAAAAAGAAAGAAGAAAATTATTCTCTGTAGCCTGAGTAAACAACTGTTCAAAAAATGATTGATCTATGTTTTCGTTTTTATCGATAATTTTTGTAAAAAATATTAAATCAAATTTGAAATATTATATATCAAATATTTTAATAAATTTAAAAACTGTCATTTCTCGTAAATAGTTTTAATTTTTAAAATAAATTTTTTTTTATTTATGATTACATAAAAATTATAAATTTTTAGTTTACTTTGAAATTCATTGATAATTGTAATACTTTTTAATCGATACATATTATAATTTGAAAATATATTTATCTTTAATGCAAGTCTCTAATAATTAATTTTATTCATTATAAATAAAATTTTTTTTATCAACATATTTTAATGATAAAATAGTTTTGTATAAGTATTTGTTTTAGGAATCGTAGTTTAAGTTAATTGTATTTAATTCATATTTTATGAATATTTAAAACCTTTTTTTAATTTTGAATCGCTATTAAAAAATAGACCAATATTTTTATTAAATAAATTAATAATTGTATAATAATTCAAATCTTTAACAATTACTTATATCTTATTTTTTACAAATTTGAAAAGTGTTCGTGTCAAAAGACGGAAGACATTGGATTATTTTCTACATTACAATTTAAATAATTTTATTTATATTGCGCATTAATAAATTATTTTAAAAAATTTAAACATTGAAATATAATTTTAATTTATAAAGTAAATTTTCCATCGAATATATTTTTCAACTATAGGATTAGATGTATTCAATAATTTTATAGGCGAAAACTAATTCTAAATTACGACTCGATACTTTTACTTTATTTAACCTATATAATCTTATACGATTGTTAAATTATCAATAAAAATTAAACAAAAGTTTCTTCTTGTATTATATAAAAGAAAATTGCTCTTTTAATCAAATACATGAAAAAGATATGATTTATTGAATAGCAATTCGGACTGTTTTGTCAATATATTTTAAGCAACTGAAATTTAAACGCATATTATTTGTACTTGTGTAAAGCAGTCACACCATTAAGACAACAGTTTTATATCGACTTGAGATCATTGATTTTTACCGAATAGAAATTCTTGATAAAATAAATGCAAATAATGGACAAATAAATTTTCACATCATTTTATTCAGTCAACAACCGAATAAATTCGACTTCCTTGAGTAAAGTTAGATCGATCAATCATTTCCTCTAGCACGAAATAGTATAATTCTCTTTTTTTTTTGAATTAGTAAATTCTGCTTAGTAAAAAAATATGTTAGAGCTAATGGCTTTTAAGGTACAAGGAGAAAAGAGATTGTGAGTTGATCCTGAGACGAGTGAACAACGCATTTTTCGTAATCTTATTCTTTTGGCATGCGCGAGTAGGTTTAACCATGGACTCATTGCCGGTTCTCCGCGTAAATGGCTGCGATGAGCCTATATCGGTAGACCGAAGGCGTCGATGAGGGCCTTACCAGAGTCGTAGACCCCGATGGTGCCGAAGAGCAGCCCGAGGAATATGACGAAGCAGTCGTAGGCGACGGCCCCGGGCTCCATGGAGTTTCGCTTGAGCTTGAGGTGGAAATAGCAGGGCCAGATGAAGGAGAGCATGGTGCCGGTGAAGGAACCGATGAACCCCATGAGTATGCTGAAGTGCGGGATGAAGATGGCCATGAGGATGGTGAAGACGATGACTCCGACTCGCCAGGCCAGACCCCAGACCTTGAGCTCGCGGTCCAGCGTCCAAATAGTCGGGAAGATTGTCTTGGGTCGATTTCGAAAAAGGGCTCGCTCGAGAAGTTCGCAGGCTGCGTAGTACGGGAGTGGATAGGACAGCAAGGCTTTTATTACGAGGCACGAGTTTACCAGGCCCTTGAATCCCGTCGAGTGCAAGTTGTTCGTTATTTCCTGAAATCGAGTGACCACATTACTTTTAATTGCGCAGCATGCGAATTTTTTCTTTTCTTCTTTTATTTTTCTTACGTTCTCCGCAACTGGAAAAAATTACTAAAACAATAAAAATAATCAAATAATCAAATCGCCACTACCATTACGTCTTGTAAATAATATCGTTTATAAAAATTTCGTGTGATCGTACCACCGACTGTTAAAATAATGATACTGTTATTTTTATTAAATTTAATGATTATAATTTACACAAGGTGCATAAACTCTCATCCATATTTTTGGAGATGAACATCGAATATACGTACAATACGAAGAATTGGAAACTAAATTAAAACACTCATAAATATTTAAATAAATGTGATGTATTTTTTGAAAATGACAGCTTAATTATAAACTATTAACTTAATTAGTTATTATTGTAAAAATATCTTTTATCCAAAAGAAACTGCTATTAATGGTACTATTTGACAATATTTTCAGTAAGGGTAAATTATTTTAAATATTATATATTTTTATAATTTAAAATGGTTTTATGGTACAAACAAATTTTCCAACCATCAATGAAATAAAAACTTTATTTAAAAAAAAAAAAAAAAAACTAATTTCAAGTGTATAAATAAATGTAGTATTTATGTCCTATAAGTTTTAATAGATTTTTTACGAATATTGTAATACAAAATTACAAAATTTGCTATTTATGGCATCCATCAATCTGCGTCTATCGCCATAATTTTCACTTATTTATGCAATAAAATGTACAATGAATAATGAATGGAAATAATGAATAAAAATAAAAGTATTCTGATATATCTATAAAATATATTATACATACAAAATTTCAAAAGTTTTTAAAATATTCATTAATAATTGAAAGTAAATACAAAATCACCAATAGTAACAACACTTGAGTTATCGTGTAGTTGTCAAAAGCCGTATTATTAAAGATTATATATAAAGATTATAAATAAGATACGTTGTTCGTATTTTTCTTTTCATCAATGACAAAATATAATATAATATAATACTAAATACGATATAAAAAAAAAATACAATAATAAATATAAATGATAAAATATTTTACTGTAGCGAATGTTATTTGTTCTTTGAATTGTACAAATAAATCTCCAAATAAATCAAAGTCACGGTTGTGTTTACCTGTTGTGTGTCGTTCTGGAAGGTGAGGAAGCAGACCCATCCAAAAATAGATTTAAAAGCTGCTGCGGCTATGTGGCTCCAATTCAACATCCAATCAAATTTGCTGCGATCAATGAGATTACCCTCAAGCGTGGGCAGGAAGATTTGAGACGTATAACTAAAAACAATGACCCCTAAAGAGATTGGAAACTTCTCCATATCAATACTCCATTTAACCTTTGACCATCCCCAATTGCCAATTTCAAGAATGCAGTACCCAAGGATGACAGCATTGATGAATAAATGGGCCATTGTGCACCAAAAGCTCAACACTGACACGTGGTGCAAGGATTTTAGAAAACCCAATGGCATCAAGAAAATTCCAATTAACTGTTAACAAAATTTAAAATGAAATTTATACATATTTCAAAGTGACGTCTTCTTTTATAAGACTAATCATAAATTATAAAAGATTTCATTCACAAAGATATTTTTAAACATATTTTGACTTTTCTTTGATAAAATAACATCTAATATAATTCAAAATTACTAATTAAAAAAATAAACCAAGATATTTAATGGTTTCATTATTCAAAATGATGATTCTCCTTTATTTTATAATAATATATTATATTTAAGAATTCTTGATATTATTCTACTAATTTTTTTTTTATTTATGTAATATTATTAATTTATTAAAAATTGAATACATTTAACTGATCATTTTAAGAATTAATAAGGAAAATCACTTATTAACCAACCCCTGTAATATCTTCACCTATATGGTAAAAGAATATTTTCAAAAAATAAATATACACAAATACATATTTTTTTTTTTCCCTAAATATTAATAAAAAGAATTTAATTTATCGGATTAATACTTACACGCACGCAGCCATTTAAAATGAATGCTTATGCAATTTCGGTGTCATTTGCTAAATAAGTAAATAATGGCTGCACCGTAAC
Source organism: Eupristina koningsbergeri (assembly GCA_018907245.1). Taxonomy (NCBI): domain Eukaryota; kingdom Metazoa; phylum Arthropoda; class Insecta; order Hymenoptera; family Agaonidae; genus Eupristina; species Eupristina koningsbergeri. The sequence continues at coordinate 143,223 of JACCHV010000151.1, forward strand.
CCGATTTTACAAGAAATTTAAATAAAACCGAAATATTTGTAGCAATTCCATTTTGCTCATTTTGTTTTATTCCACATAACTTCTTCACCATGGTAAAATAAAGGAATGGCAAGAGGAATTTTACCATCATCCAGCTCCTAGAGTCGAGTGCCCCCTCGGGAAAGCTCCCGACCATCAGGTCCCCGCACACGACGACGTACAGGATGCAGGTCATCAGAAGTTCAATTATCTGGGCGATGTTGACGACTCGGGCACCCACGCGCGGACCAAAGCACTCCTTGGCGATGGCGACGTAGGAGTCGCGCACCCGTACCCTTTGACCCGTCGTCGCGTCCAGCTCGTACAAGCACTCGACCAGGATTTTGCCGGTATAACAGCAGATGTGGGCGACGCCAATCATGGCCGCTATCGCCCAGTACCCACCGTGGAGTACTGCAAATGGCAGTGACACGATGAACATACCCTGCACAATAAACATTAACAATCAACATTGCAAACCCAATTGCAAAGACATATCTTCTACAGATATTATCAAGAGGTTTTCTTTGGGAGGTTCTCTTAAATCCTACGTTAATAAAATTTAATCCAACTAAAATCTTGATAACTACATAAGTATCAAAAATTAAAATGAGGAAGGATCAATGTAAATTTTTATATTTATTTTTATATATACCTGAATGGCATTTGTGACATTATACGCAGCCTGCCATTCGTTTATTTTCACTCCAGATCCAAATTCACCACCACCTTCATCGTATTCACTAAATCCACTGCTGACACTTCCAGCTCTCATTTTCTCTCTAAAATAATAAGATAATTATATGTAAAGCAAACTTACATCGTTATTTATAAATATTTTTAATTAAAATTCATTACAGTACTTAAATTTTTACAATGATATAAGACGATTTTATTTTTTAAATTATAAGTTTTTTTATAAATTATTCTATTTTATTAAAATCTATTTTTAAATAATGTCACGAGATTTTAAATATAAAATATAATCATTTTTATTCTATAAAATTTTTGATTTTTTTTAATTACAAGTAAAAGTTTCCTTTGAATCATTACATATTACTATTCCTTAATTCATTTTTTAATCATTTGCATATCATTATTAATTATATGATATATGAGAGTGTATTTTCAAGACAGTAGTTTATACATTTTTTTATAATGCCAGCATACAAATATTAAATTTAAACAAATTATTGAATTAATGGATCTTTCTTTTTTTATTTTTTATACTTTTTAAAAGTAAATTTCAAATAACATAACATCTTCATGTAATATTAAGCTTAGAATTGTGTAATGAATCGAAATTTTTCTAAACTTTATACTTTTTATTCAATATGTAATTATGATAAGCAATTATTGCTGCGTATAATAAAAGGAATTGTAAAATATTAGAAAATTTTTTAATAATTTCAAGTATAAGTAAAATTATTAAATAAACAATTAATAATATACCTTTTGACGTGATTTTCTTAAGCATGCTTCAACTTGCATATTTGCAATAAATACTTTTTTGATGTAAAAAATAAATAAAAATTTATAAGTAAATGTATTAAAAAAAATCATTATTATTTTTAAAATGTAAAAAAATCCTGTTGATAATTTTAAATAAAAAATAAATTATATATGATATATTATTGTGTATTGGATCTTGAATGCTGAAATAGTCTTGTATAACAAGTAGAAAATGAGAAGATAAATTTTTTTGAATGCGACTTAAAAGAGATGCGCTAAATTAAAAGGCATAAAAGACTGACTCAAGTATGACTAAATTTCAAGGTGGAATTGAAATTAAGGACAGTAAGCATATACCATGAGAAACGTGCTCACTTAAATTATCTTTTTACATTTCTTTATCCTCTTACCCATTTCTCTGATAACTGAAGGAATCCTCGGCCATAGCCACGTGCTTTTGGTCTCCGTACGAGCTTCCAGCACCGTTGTTAAGGGTTGTCATTTCGGCGCCATCCGCACCCTCGCGATAATCTCCGCGGGTTTCATTTTGATTTGGACCTCTCATCAATTCCATGCAAGGGCTGTTTTCTGGCCATTTGGCTTTTATTGTCTCCCAAGCAACGTTAACGATCGTCCCCACTGGGGGTATATAAATACCCCGGAAGAAGGCCATCTCCCGTTATTCGACCTGTAAATTAGCCAAAAGAATGTCCTTTATTCATTACTCTTTTACCCATTACTATATCTCTACCTCAAGCCTTACTATATATTATTTTCTTTTTTTTTTTTTATATTAAAAGCCCAATGAGATTATTACTTTCGTTGAATTTAAAAGTATTTCTTTTTATAGAATACCGTTCTTTTTCTCATTCATATTTTTTATACAAATTTATTTACACTTAATTAAACATTCCTAAACTTAAACCCCAATAAATTATTAAAAAATAAATTCACCCTCATTTCTTACATTTATTGTTGTATTAAGTCGTAATATGAAGTACTCCCAACTATTTTCTATTTATAAAAGTTCTATTGTTCTAAAAAATTCATTGATTTTTTCATAAAACCAACTACGTATTAGGGCCGTAGTAGCAAATTGTTTCCGAAATGAGATTCCATACTTTTATATTTAAATTTTTTTTATATTAATTTAAAAATATTTGTATTATTAAAAAATTCAGTGAATAAACTATTATAAACTTGTTATAAATTTAAAAACTAATAAATAGAAGAAGTCAATGGTGCAATAATGGTAAAAGCAATTACTTTTGCCAAATGACTGATTAAAAACGACTTGATTTGAAAATATTTTAAAAACTGAAAGAAATTGTAGATAAAAAATTATCATTCTAAAAGTTGATTGATTAATATAATAAATCTTTAATATTTTAATCAATACCAAGTAATAAAAAAATTTACAATTCGCTTGGTGTTTCTCTCAAACATACATTGATTTTTCTTATGTATTTTTATGAATTATTATACTTATGCAATCTTACGTTCTAATTGCTACAGAAAATCTCGAGTTTTTAGTTTCGAAAAAATATTGAAAAATATTTCCCTTCGAGACAAATATAAATAAAAATAAAAAATTTCTTAAGTAGTGATAGTCGCATTTTCGTCATCCACATCTCGAATCTCACCCAAAGCTCATCAACACGAACGGACATCAAATCCAAAAGTAAAAGGACAAATTGTGGCCACACTCACGGGAATTCTTGGTCTGCCAAAAAATTATTGAGCCAAAGATCTTGGATGGATTCGTCGCCTGGGAGCTGGTTCGTTCGAGACCAATACAAAAATTTCCCTCATGAAAAAAAAAATAAAAAAATCAACGTGTGTACACGTCTGTAGCAACCAAACGAAGGATAAATGGCGATGTAAATGGAGAGAGCAAGAAAGAGATGGAGAGAGAACGTAAAAGTGCCGCGTCCGCTTCTTCTTCCTCAACCGCTGCACATGGTCGATCCTTGAGTTAATCTCAAGGGGCCTCGTGGATACTTCGTTGATCGACCCCAGGAGAAGGTGGAGGAGGAGGAGGAAGCGGAAGAGTCACTATAAGGTCGTCACTTTAATCGCGGCATTCGCGAGTCGCGTCTGATGGTCACGGGGGCGCCGCGGCTCGGAATGTGACCGCCAGAGGTACAGACGGGCAGCATCCCCTCGAATCGAGGGTGCGATCGATGTGCGCAAAAGCTCTCGTTATTTTATTGGTAATGTGCACCCATGCGCGCGCACCCTCTTAATGCTGGATCAACATCCCCCTTAATTGTGCGAATTTTTCTTGGGTCCACGCTCTCTCTTAACTACCGATCTCAAATAATAATAAAATAATAAATAACAAATATCTTAATTTTTTCAACAAGTTTTTCTTGTACGTCATTAAAAATGTCAATTGTACTAAAAAACCATTAGCCATTTTAATCTCATTTACTAAATTACTTTAAAAGTAAAAACATAATTTAATGCTTTTTTATAAAAAGAAAAATTAATTTTCCCATAAAATTTTAATATTACTTTACATTTTTATTTTTTTCATATTTATAAAAATTTTTGTAACTTAATAAAAAAAAACTTGAATAAAAATCGATTTTACAAACAGTTGGGCGGGCACAATGTCAATTTAATAACGAAATTAATAAGCTCATAAATATTAAAAGCTCTACATGCATTTACAACAAATACAAATTTGCTATTAGCTATTAATAACATAAATTCATAATAGAAAATCAGTTCATTGTAATAAATTTATTATCACTTGTGTTTTATAACGAATTATATAAAAAATATTTTTGCATAAATTTTAAATTATTTAATTTAATAATAAATATTTTTTAATGTTAAAGATACAATAAATATTTATAAAATATTTGTTTTACTAATCAGAAAAATCAAATCAACTGTATTTACCTAATATTTATTAACTTAAATAACGTATCTGAATTTTATGTTGTTTAATAAACATTCGATTTAAATGATTACTTTTTTAAAACTTATAAATAAAAAAAAGTATTTGAATTGAGATATTCAGTGTTAATTGTAATATTTAAATATTAATGTTTGCTTTAAATTTTCTTAACTTTGCATAATCATAAAAATTAAATAATTGTTAATAAATTCAAGCTTATTAGTATGAAAATCTTATTTTATTATTTATTTATGTACGACTTTATTTTAATAAAATTTTAAAACTTATAATCACAAGACTGAAATATATGCTTTAGACAAAAAAAGATTTAAAATAAATTATTTTAAGAAAGCTATCATAAATATATTGAAAATATATATCCTACTAACACATTATTTATTACTACTACTATACTATTATTATTATTATTATTATTATTATTATTATTATTATTATTATTATTATTATTACAGCATAATCCTTCATTTTTTAATTTAACAAATTTGAATTTTACAATTATTGAAAATTAAATTTCGTATTCAAATACAAAATATAAGTTCACAGTTTTAATATTATATATTCAACATTTACACTATTTCATAATATTATTTCATTGCAATATTTATGTGAATAATGTAAAATACTCATTTATAATAATTGTAAAATGCAAATTTTTCTTCTCAAACCCTTTAATATAGTCATTTTTCATTTTTAGTTATTTTTGTGTTTTTCAGTTCTTATTAATTTCGATTTTCTCAGTTTAATATATTTTAATTCTATAATAAAAAATTCCTTTTCAAATATTAATATTTTAGACTATACAGAATAAGGTATTAATAAAAATAATAAGAATAATAAAAAATAAAAAAATAAAATAATTGTAATATTAATATTAGAAAATTTAAGTAGGAAAAAATAAAATTACAATTCAAAAATATTTTTATTTGCTTATCCACTTAATTACATCATATTTCAATTTTAATTTCTAGTCAATAATTTGATATCATATAATTATTATTTATGTACGAAATTATAAATTTGTATAAATTTTTTTAAATTCATATTTTAATTTTACATTGAAAGAAAATCTATCTGAAATGTTTTTTATTTTACACAAAAAAAAATTTTGATACGATAAATACCATGACAAGTTACCAATGATTTATTATAGATTTATTATTTAATAAAATAAGTTAGATCTTTCGTAATATCTTTGTACATATATATTTTTTTAAGAACAATTAGTATAAAAAAATGAATTGAAATTTAAATGGTTTGTTTTATTCATGAGATTTATAATAAAATATGTACATTCATCATAAAATAATATATTTAATAATCTTCTAATAAAATATATATCTTAGCAAATATATTATTATTTTCTTGTTTACAGTATATATTAAAATCTAATTTTTACTTAAATAAATTTTAAATTCAAAATTCAAAATCAAAGTATATATTTTTTTTCTACTGTAAAATTTAAAAAAACTTCTAATAATAATAGGAAGCATAATATTATAAATAATTTGTAATAAATAAAAATTTCTTTTATTTATTTTCTAACTTATATTACAATTTATAACATATTAAGAATAAATTTCCATTCTTATCTAACCTCATAATATCTTTTTATCTCATTATCTTTTTATTCAAATATTATCTTAAATTTCCTGAATGAATGAAATCATAAAAATTAATTTTCCTATGTTTTGTTAAACAAAAGCATTATGTAAATAATCATTATAGTTCATAATTGAACGACAATATATCAAATAAATTAATTTATTAACAATATAATAATAGTATTAACGTATTATTTTAACAACATAAATTTTCTCCATTGCACCATTAAACGCTTACATCAACTTTTTTACGTACAACACAATGAATAAATTTAAAATATAAAGTATATTTTGGATAGATTTGGCATTTTCTTATATATATTAAAATTATTTTGTTTTAAATATTTATTTGTATGCTATATTTGATAATGATAGAAACAAAAATACATACATTTACAAGATCAATTAATTTTATTTCGTGTAATTCTCAGTCTTGTTTTCTTTCATATGCATTACATAAACAATACTTATTATGTAGTTTAACAGGAAAGAATGTTAAAGTAAATGCCAATGTAAAGAAATGTATATATTTAAAATATATATAAATCATAGAAAAATAAATGATGAAAAATAAAATGTTAATACACTGAAAGATTGAAAAGAAAAAATTTTAATAATATATAAACATATATACATACATATAAATATATGTATAATAAATTGATCAATATTAATTTACAAATATATTTTAATAAATTTAAATTTATTAAAATAATATGTTGATAAGTTCAATTTCTATACATATTATTAATCTTTTTTACTGAGTCAATTCACGCTACAATTAATTTACAATTTAAAAATTAATTTGAGACATAACAAAATGTTTTTATAAATACAAAATAAGAATTAAAATACTTTTGATTTTTAAAAATAATAATTATTTATATTACACTCATACATTTAAATTGTATAAGCATTTGGTATATATTAAATAAAATATTCTTAACTTTAAGGAATTAAAGACAAAAAATGATATAGTATATTTAATAAGTTTTGAAGATAATTGAACACGTTTTTTCAAAAATCTAATTATAAATCAACATAAACTATATATATTTTACCAATTATATATTTTTGCAATTAATTTAATAGTTATTATTTTTATAATTTACATTTTAATTAATTATGATAAATTGTTATGAGATTATCAAACAAAAATGATAATTTATTACATGAGAAAATTCTATTGTGTCATTTCTTAAAGAATTAAGAGAAAATAAAATATAAAATAAAATTTGTGATTTTATCAAAAATTTGTTTTAAATAAAGTATACATTTAAAAATATTCTAAATTAAACTCAATAAAATTTAAACCCAATAAATTATTAATTCATCATAATTGTAGTTATATAATAAATATTTTAAAAAATTGCAAAATAATAGAATTGATAAAATTAAAAAAAATTAACCATTATTTTCTTTCATTATTTGTTGAGCTTCAACATTTGCTATTGAATTATTTTCAATGACTGAGTTACTATCCTGCATTAATATTGACTCAGTACTTTTAGATATAGTTATCTGTTTTGTTTTAGCCTCAATGCGATTAAATTTTACGTTTTGATCCACAAGATTTAAACTTGTAGTGGAATGTGTAGGAATACATGTATGTGCAGGAGCTGATCGTTGAAGTGAATGTAACATTACTTCTGGACCTCCACTGTATGTATTTACAAAGAACTGCCAAAGTTCCTCTGGAATTGGACCATAATCAGAACCTATTTAATAATAATTTATTAATTATTTATTTATTAAAATATTATTAAAAATTAATATTGATAAATTTCAAAAATAATAAATCTATTTAAATGTTTGATTTATTAATATCTTTTATATGAAATTGATTAAATAAAATTGAATATATTTTAAATTATAATTCGTAATTTAGTTATAGAAACAACAACAACAAAGCTATGTGTATAATCACATATCTATTTAACTGAACAAGTGGAGAAATGTTTACATCTAATTAAATTGTATTTTTTTTATTTAAAATTATATTTTAAAAATTACTTTTAATACATTTATACTTTTAAAATTGACTATAGAAATAAAAATATGTTAAGATTATTTCAATTTCTTATTGTATAGAATTTGTATTCAAAACAACAAATTAAATCATTTAAATTTTTTATATTTAAAACTACTGTTTAAAATTACCGTTGAAAAATTATTAATATTTTTAACATCAAATTAATGTTTAGTTAAACTGACGAAAAAATAAATGAAATCTTGTAAAAATATTATTTTAATATATAAATGTTAATACTAACCAATTTTCAAAACTGTTTGGCCACTTTTATTTACAGCAATAGAACTATTATCTATAGGTCCAGGAGGTTGTGTCTCTTTGCTCTTTACAAAACTTTGCCACTGTCTGAACCACGACATAGATAAAGCATAACGTGCTGTTGGATTATCCAGACGATTTAATTGATTAAAAATTTCTAATTCATAAAGTCGACGCTTTTCCATTGCCTCATATTTTTCTTCACATATTTGGCATTCATATAAGTGAGTACAAACAGGTCCACCTCCAAATCTAAAAATATCAATTAAATTTCACTATACAAAATATAACCAGATTTATCACAATAAATGATTAGAGTTAGAATATATTTTAAATATATATTTTAAAATTAATATTATCAAAAAAAAAAAAAAAAAAAAAAAAAAACTGTACTATTTATCAAAAACATTTGTTTCTTATATTTTCACTTATGTTATTAATCTTGCATGCAATAAAAATATTTAGATCAGTATAAAATATTTAAAAAATATTTTATAAAATACAAATATTTATTCTGTTGTTGACAAGAATTTTAATTTCATAATTAAATACTTAAATTGTTAAAATATATTTTCCAAGTTTTAACAAAATTTCAATTAATACAGATTAGTTATTATAAAATTATTTTTAAATGTTACAAAAAATATATTTAATATCAATAAATGTAGATTTTACTTATTTTCCATTGTTTGCAATAAAATTTGCAGAGCAATCATAATGAGCAAAATTATACATTTAAATTATTAAATGTTAATAAAAAATGTTAATAAGTAAATATTAATACAATTTATTCTGAAAGTATTAAATAAACATTTTAGATCTGTGAATCTTTGAGTACACTATTAAAGAAAAGAATAGTATTTGTTTGTTAATAATATTCTCAGATTTAGCATGATCGTGTTTATTTAATCAATAAACTAATATTTTGTATAATTTTTGAAAGGATCAAATTATTTAACAAATATCATTCAAAGTAAATATAAAAGGCAAAAAAACTTACGTTTTAAATAAAAACTCCCAAACAGGCTGAGGAATAGGTCTACAAATCTTATCTACAAATTTGGCCCTCACAGGATCAACACCCCCGTGGGGACACAAAAAGTCAGAATTATCAATTGGTCCAGGCTCAGAAAAAGTATTAAATCGATTGATCCATTGTGTTGAAACAAAGAAATTCAAATCTGAGGATTCTTTTGACGAGATGTCTATCAGTTCCACAATTTCCTCACGCAGCCTCATCATCTCTTGTGATGATTTTCGATAAAAAAGTACATACGCTCCACAATTCTTGACGGTTTCAGCTGATACAGGAGTTACACATTGATCGTCGAACTCAAACCATTGATTTGTGCACGGATTCAAGGCATAACAAACGTAATGTCCACCTCCGGCAGTCCCATGGTGACAAATTACCGATATAAGGCTATACGTTGTAACTTTCGACACGCAATCTTTATGTAGGTAAAGTCGCATATCGAGACCATCAAGTGGAAAAGATACATAACTAGCTATTTTGGAACTGAACATAAGTTCATGTCGGAATCTTTTAAGATGGATACATAGTACTTCAGGTAGTTCAAGAACCTTAGAAAATTTTATTCCATTACGGAGCTTATTACACTTTTCACAACTATACATGTTATCGCCTTTGAGCTCATCTGCACTAAAGAAGGCTGACAAACAATCATGAAGACTGATTACTGGACCCCAAAACCATGAACGCATCCATTGCAACAGCCACGAAAACCAACCTGACTGATTTGTCACATAAACAACATCCGAACATGGACTTGCTATTTGAGGTGTCAAAGAACCCTGATGGAGCATATCTATGTGATCCCTACTAGGTATGGGTAGAGACAAGTCTTGGAAAGTCTCTATTCGTGTGGATATTCGGTCACAAGTAAGACACTGTACACTACTCAACAGTTTCCCATCGAATATATCACTAATGATGCTGCGTGTCTTGATCAACTTTTTTGAGCGATGCTTGGTAGGTGAACTCTGAGAAGATCTCTGTTGCTGAGAATAGTTAGTTTCGGCTGCGCTCTTTTTCTGGTTGCGGTTTATAAATTTATTTTTTATCTTATCGGCTTGCCCAATTCGTGAATATCTTCTTTTCGTGCCTCGCTCACCGTCATCACTAAGTGAACTCTGTTCGCTCACCCCGGAATCACATGTCTCGTATTCGGCATCTGATTGACTAGAGCCTGTTCCATCGATCTCTGTTTCTTCTTCATCTGATGAAGGTTCCACAATAGTTTTTAATTTTTCGCGATCTTCTTCTTTGTGCTCTTTTAGTTCTTCATGAAGTTGATCCATGAAACAGCGCAGAAACTCTTGTGTATCATGCTGATGATAGCCTGTGAATTATTTGATATATTAATTAACACAAAACTAAATATAAATAATATTATTTCTTTTCAGAAAGCTCAAACATGTAATATATATTTTTTATATTTATTTGAATACAACTGAAATGAAATAAAATTAAATATTATAAACAAACAATATTTCATTATCAAACTTTAGTAATTTAAATAAAAATTATTTGTATTGTTTTATTATTATTTATTTTTTTTTTTTAATGATTTGATTATTTTTTTTCAAATTTATAAGCATAGATTTTCTAATGGTTAAAGAACACCAATTTTTCTTACTACAAAATATCTCTAATCAATTAATAAAAATTATATTCATAATTACTTTTTCAAAATAATTATCAATTAAATGAATCCATAAAAAATTTTTATAAACTTTGTATAAAAGAAATGTAAAAATTTTAAAAAATAATAAACTGAAATTTATATTTAATTTTAGTATTTTATAAATGTTAATTTATTGTAAGCTTATTAAAAATGAAATACAACTTAGCAATACACATAAAATTGATATATATAATTAATTTATTCATGAATTACCTCGAAACATTGGATAAACTGTTCTTATACCATTTAATACATCATGTGGTCCAATAAATCCTCTACTTTGCTTCATCCACATTTGTTTTATAAGGTGCAAATAGCTTAAACTCAACGCAGGCTTACGATCTCTACTAACATACGTAACCATGTGACCACAATCTATAAAAAATTGTGTCAAAGGAGGTACATTTGATAATGCCTGTAGAGCAGAATTCATGTAACAAGTGTTGCCAATATTCTGCAAACCAACTAATCCTTTGGGTTTTCCAGACATATCTCTACTTTCATCCGAATCAGAACTATCAGGTGAATCTTCGGATTTATCAAGAAAAGGATCTCCCCTCTCTGCATGCATTTTATTAACTGCATTGCTCTCATCTGTATATCTAAATTTAAAAGATAGTTAAGAAAGTTATATTTAAGTCATGTATATTTATAAATAAAAATATTGAAAAACATTTAAAATCAATTATAAAAGATTTGGATATTTAAAAATTATATTAATTTAAAGGTAAAATTTTATCAAATATTCTTAATTCAACAGTTCCTGTATTTAATTTTAAATTATAAAAAATGTTATGAATCAAACTTATTACATTTATTCTGTAATAAAATTTTTCAAATTATTTTAAATCATTACAAATTTTTAATTAATTATAATCAGATTACAATCAAGTATCATGTCAATAGTTGTGATAAAATTTATTAATATTTTGAAATGATTAATAAATTTTGTTTATGGATATTAATAAATTTTACATACATTTATTTTATATTCATTTGTAATAATACAATATTAAGGTTATATTTACTTTTTAAGGAAGCGCCGTTGAAAATCATAATTTTCAGGCTTACAATCTATGCTAATAGAAGCATCTCCTGCGAATTTGTTACTGAAATTTTTATAATCATTCAAATTTGATGAAAATAATGGAACCTGCACTGTCTGAACCTCTACATCACAAATATAACACCAAATTTTATTCGTTGACAAATTCATATGAATCGAATGAGTGAGTAACATCCTATTATGTGTATTGATGTGACCAAGTTGTTGCTCGGTACAACCAACATAACGACACTCAGGATATAAACAAAGCCAATTAGAGCCTTCATTATCACAGTCATTGCATTTATCAAAACTCTCCCTATGAGCGATTACATTTTCAACAATTGACAGATCACCCTGGCTGTCAATGTGTAAACAATTCGTTGCCACGAGAGGCATTCGTGCTTATTTACTGAAATTATAAAATATGTAAATTAAATAACTATCATTATGCTAAAAAGAAATTATACAAAATTTAAGAAATGTATGTAACAACAGTATGTTCTTTGTTTTCAAGCATAAAAGATACTTTTAAACCTAAACATAACATAAATTGAATGTGGTCAAATTACAATTAAAGTTATACTACATTAGGTATAAAATTCTAATGCATGATTCAAAATTAATTTCATACAAATATTAATTATATTTAAACAATTTTAAAATATAATAGAAGTAATATTTTGAAATATTACATAAGAACTGATGTACTTGATAAATAATATTTAATCAACGAATATACTGTTAAAATAAAATATTTTTTGTACAAATAAAATTACTGTTTAATATGTCAATAGGATTCAAATAAACAATTTCCTACAAAATTTTAGTTTTCATTTGTTTAATTATACCAATACTGCAAAATATGTTTTTATTACCAAATGTCATTATTAAGTAAAAATGAATTTTAAAAAATATTTTGTATAAATTAAATAATGAAATAAAATGAAATGTAATGACTAAAATAAAAATGTAAAAATGAATTATTGTTTGAATGCAATAACAATTACAAAATGGATGTCTTGAAACAAATATATTTATAATCACTATAATACTAGTTTATAAATATCAATATATGTTTTAATAACATTTTTTTAAATATATATGCAATAAATTATTTCAGAAATTTATCGTCTATTACTGTAAAAAAGAAATTTTTTATAAATGATGATTGCTATATTCTTAATTAAATATAATTTATTTATTACAATCATAGGATCTTACAGAATTATAGTAATACACGTGAACAATATGAATTAGCAGATTTGTGTAATTTAATGTTTGTAATTTAATGACAGTATTTACCTGACTCAACCAATTTCTTTTATATGGGTATAATGAAATTACTGCTATACAGTGACTTTATCAAAAATAGGAAATTCTCCAATTTTTTCAATTTTACTTGCTCTTTGTCTTTTTTATCGTCTTCGTTGTTTAAATAATACTATTAATAATTGTTTATACGTGTCTCACACTTGACACGATGACGTTTTTACACCTTCTTTATATCCTTTTCACTCGTGCGTTAGTTATTACATTAAAGTTTCGTAGATTATTTATGCTTTTTCATTAGGGCCTCACGTTTGTTTATGGTAATCGTAAAATGTTTTTTTTACGACAAGATCCTAACCTGCGTGTGTCATTCTTTTCACGCATTACAAAAAATTACCTCCATAAATTACAAGGCCAGGTGATTTTAATTATTACTAAGTACATATCGAATAGAAGACGTCAGTGGACTTCAAGTAATAATGGTAACAAATTTCGCTGATCATCACAAAACTGCTGTATTGTATGTATATGCATATGCGTGTGGGGATCTGCGTGCGTCCATCTGTGTGTGCGTGTATCTATACAATTATAAACATCACATAATCACTTGAACATGTTTAAAAGTATATTGAAAAAATCATTTCAGTTTTTATTTCATAATGTAGGTACTCATGTGCCTTCGTGCGTCCGACAACGCACGATAATATCCGAGTCTACTCGAAAAGCCAACAAGCGGTAAATTATAAATTATCTTTGCAAAAATACTTCTTTTTATCCAGATTTATCCACCATTACTAAGATATTTTAGATTTAAATCAATTTCTCGTACCATTCTGTTTAAATGTTTAATTAAAATAATTGTTATTGATTAATTTAACTGAATATTATTGCATTATTCTACCAATAATTAACAACAAATATTATTTATCCAATTTTTTTTATATAATCTTATTTTTTATATCCAGTATTATATATTGTATTCAAAATTAATATTTTAAACTTACAAGGTAAATATTAGTTTAAAAAAAGAAATGATGCAACCAATTAATGAAATTGTACTTGCTTTCGTTCAGAATAAAAAATATAAATTATAATTTATATTTCTATGATATGATTATGCGTATAAAGTATATTACATTTTCAAAGTAATATTATTACCAACAAACCACAGAACAGAGATTAAGTCATTACCAGGACTTGAATACTGCGCTTGCACTGGAAATAAAACTTTATAAAAAAAAATTGCTAAATTAAATAAAATATAAAACAATTATTTTAAATATTTATTTAAAAAATAACCGGAAATCATTTTTCAGTATTATTATTAAATTTAAAACAATTTTATAAAATAATTACAAATAAAATTAATTAATAATAACAAATTTGAATTATTCTATAACAATAATTTAAAAAATTAATATTTACTTAGTCTAAATATTTAGATTTAAAAAATTCTGTTATACAACTTACATGTTTTTTAAGATATTTTTATAAAAAAAGTAATAAAGCATGAGTTCGAAAAATAATTGAAAAATCTGTTTCCTTAATTAAATTGATAAAAAAACAATTGCAAAAAACTATCTATAATCAAACATTTATAATCAATGCAAGATAAACAAAGTAAAAATTAACAAAATTTTTAAATGATTAAAATTAAATCATTTGTCAATAAATAAGACGGACACATATTAAAAATTTTTGTTAAAATATAAATAATTGAAGAAATTAATAAAAACTCAAGCAGGTTTTCACTTTAAAATATCTCATGATGAAAATAATATGATTTTTAATCATAATTTTTATCGAAAAGTAAAAACTTTATTCACGCGTGATAAATTCACATGAACATTATAGAAAAAAAACCTCAATTCTCATTCAATTGAACAATCATATAATATAAAAAACAAATAATTTAAAGATCAGAAGTTATATAATAGATCAATTTAATTGGTTAAACAAAATTTATAGGAAATATAATTCAAGAAATATTTAAATGAAAAAATATACAATGAAAATAGAAATTTCAAAGGATAAATGATATTTATATCAGGACAATAGTCTTTCCTGTAGAAAAAAAAAAAAAGAAAAGAAAAAAGGAGCGAGGGATTCATTTATCACTTTTGACACAATTATAAACTTTTATCTTAATAACAACAGCATCGTAAAAATTATTGTCGTAAAAATAAAAAAATAATTACAAGTGTACGTCATTTTTTTTTTTTTTTTTTTTTGTAGAATTATTATAAACTACTATATTAAAAGCATGCAATTAATCAATTGTAGACGTAATTCATAGCATATAATATGATATGTTATAATTTATAATATTCTTTAATGCAACATACAGTTGGAATAACTTGTTCCAGGTCAAGAATTCATATCTAAAGAATTTATATCCTATAATTAGAACACGTCCATCAGAAGTGGTTCAATTCACGTAAAATCTCTAATTTTATACCAAAGAACGATTTTCAGTTGATTATACGAAAATACGCGACGGCAATCCTTGTCTCAACATCCGCAAAGGAGCAGAAAATACTGTGTAAGTTATAAATGTAGAGAGAAGACAATTATTCCAACTCTACAACATTAAAGATAGTAAAGGTGGTTAATTCGATTTTCTAGATATCATTCTTGTTTCTTATTTTATTTGCTCATTATTTGCAATAGTCAAAGTAGATCAATAGACAAAGAAAAGTATTAAAAAGCAAAGAATTCGAAAATCCAATGAGAGAAACAAAAAATAATTTTAAATAATTAATAATTTTTAACAGCGAATCGGTATAGTATACAATTTTTTGTTTTTTTGTTTTTTTATATAATTAACATAAACAAGAGTTATCGAGTAAAAATAATTGCGATGTTGATGTTGTGTACTCACATTAGTGGCTTTTAAAATACATTTGAATCGCGTTGAATTAGTATTAGAAAGAAGAAGTGCTTTTTATTCGTTGTCATGCACTTCTCGATAATTATTTCTTAGTAGCAGCATTCCTGCGTTTGTTTATTGACATACAACTGATATCCAAAGCAGACTATAAATGGGAACAAGAGAATACTAATGGATGTGTCAATTAAATTTTCAATAATTACTTCTCTATTCATCACTATGCTTCAGTATCACAAGAGACATATTAATTGGTAAAACGATTGTCATTGTCACAGGAAACCGCGTGTACATTGGAAAATAGATACGAGCAATTATTACAAAAATTTATCGAACAATTATGTTCAAATTAATATAAAATTAATTGAAATAATAATTGATTAAAATAAAAATTAATATAAAATAATAAACATGAAAATATACATAACTTTTATAAGTTGCGCACGCATGCGTACGCGTGTATACGTGTATATAACTAACTTGTATAATAAAAAAAAGCCTTAATTATAAAATTTATTATTAACTTTATAATTAACTTTAATTGACATTTGCCATTGTTAAAACTTTCCTAGTGGATTTGGATTTGATTAGTTTGATAGCCAGACAATTGCCTCAAATGTAAAAGTATCGAGTAGATATTATGAAGTGTCTTTGTAAATATTTAATGTTAACAAATATATTAAATAATGTTTCTCGTTTGATATGCAAACGAAACATTTACAAGTAAGTTCAATTGACGTAAAATAAAGCTGTGCGGATGAGAAAAAACAATTGAACAATATAATTATTTGGATAATGAGACGATGCGAATTCCAGATAAGCCTGGCTGTTGAATAAAATTTATTTTTAAGTATAAAAAAATGATCAATTTATGTTTGTATTATCGACAACAATGCACAAATGTATTGACGCTATTGACTGATATTGGCATACGGCTTTCCGACCAGCAAATTCCATGTTAAGTGGCTCGAGCTAATACACAATGAAGGTCAATAAATACTTTACAAAATATCTTAATACACGAGCGAATGCCTCCTAATAACGCCAAAAACATCTATTCAAACTTATATTACGAACGATTTCGTAATATTCCTCTAAAAAATCAAAATTATAAAATTATAATTGCATGTGCTTGGCAACCTATATTATAATTTTGCTGCTTATATTATAGCTACGTAATATATTCGTAACTAAATAATTCATTAACATCTTCATATACATGTATATGTATATTATAATATTATATGTACCAACTGTACTCGATATACCAACTATGTTTCATGTCAATATTATCAATAAATTTTCTATTCATTTAATCTTATCTTGGATTTTGTTGAGCTTTCTTATACTTTAACTCTGGACAATTGTTACAAATTATATATAAAAAAAAAAAAAAAAAAAAAAAAAAAACAATTGATTTTTTAAAACAAATATGAAATAATTTAATTTTTCGTAGATAATTTGATATTTAAACAGATTTTCTGTTTATAAATTAAAATAATTTTTTTTTAAATATCGTATACCTTCAATCATCACAAATTTAATTCTGAGGACTGATTAAACGTGAATTTAATTAAAACTTAAGATTCGCAAAATAATAAGTCGATAAAAAAATATAATTTTTGATATATAATAGATTTATAAAAAAATATTTCCTACTAATGTTTGAGATATACTTTATATATAAGTGCAGTAAGGATTTTCTTATTGTTATAATATCTTTTAAATCTATTTATTTATAACATTTAAATATTTCAAAAAGTAGCCTTGATTAAAGATTATTTACAAAAAACTAGTGCTTAAAAATTAATTTTATAAAATTTTACCACATAAACATAACTATCCAATGTAATAATTTTTAATATTGTTATTCAATAAATTATATAAAAATATACATGTTTCTTTTTTTTCTTCCTTTATTATTATTTATCAGAACATTTATTCATTTTCAAGAATTTTAAAAGCATTCTCGATAATTTTTGAGAGTTTGAAAGTTGAAAGGCACTAAAACTGTCTGATTGATATATATATATATATATATATTATATATATTTATTTATACTTGTACATAAGTTCTACACATGTAATCCAATAATAGGCAATAATGCAAATATATGAATGATGCAAAGATCCTAACTGTAAAAATAATAATTGATAAGTGCAATTTATAAAAGTACTTCAATTATATGAAATATTTCAAAAAGAGATAAAAAAAAATTAAAGTTCTCCTAGCACATTATATAGTAAATAAATTATTAGCGTCTTTATAGAGAAATGGATTACAGAAAAAAAAAAAAAAATAAAAAACATTATAATCAATCGATAAAATTTACTCGTAAGCTTAAAAATTGTCGAGAAAACAATATAAATTAGGGAAACTATATCGAGCACCATATAAACTTTAGCTTAAAACTTCGACATTGCGGATAACTAAAATGAAATAATATTTCGCACTTACTTGTCTGGTAAAGTATTTGATTTGAGCATGAATTGATGAATCTCGTACTATAGAATTGTATCATTCCGATATCCAAAAGCCTAGCTGTCTAGATTTAAAAATGATTTAATTTAATTTCTTTTGAATAATTTGAAAAATCAAAGGATGCTGCCACCAATATGATAGCTGCTGCATCGAGGCATCATTAATGCGGACGGAAATTTAAACAAAAAGAAAAGAGAAAAAAAAAAAAAGAATCAAAGTATGAAAGGCGAAATTGAATTGAATTGAACCGAAAGGGATCTTTAAACTGATGTAAAATAATCGAAATAAAACGAGAGGAAGATCGACGATCGAGCCTGGACGTGATAGACGAGGAAGCGAATAAGCTTTTCTTGCCGCTTGTACCATGCTCTTTTGCGTCAGCTGTGGCGAGTCCCTCGATGTTGCACATGGATTATTAAATAATATTTTTAACTCCGTATTATTGTAGGTGTGTTTTTTAAGGTGCAAGTGAGGTCCAAATTCATAGCTGTAAGTTTGAAATTAAATTCACTCCCTTCGACTTCCTCCGTGCCTCCCAGTTTTTATTTAAAACAATTTAACCTACAAACTTAACCAACTTGCGCCGATGTGTATCCGAATTCTATTGCCAGGAAAATAAGCATTTTACACGTTTACGGATTTATTTCAGTACCTCCACCTCGCCACTTTTATTTCCTTTATTTTTTTTTTTTTTTTTCTTTTTTATGCTAAAGAAAATACAAGTTGAATTAAATATTTTTGTCATAAACGCTTTGGAATGTATTTAAAATACTAGTGTTGATTTTCTTTTTTCTGTTACGTTTAGGCAAAAATGGTGTTATCGTGTCGATTTTATAAAGAAAAGTACCCAGAAGTTGAGGATGTTGTTATGGTCAATGTCCGGAGCATAGCTGAAATGGGTGCCTATGTGCATTTACTTGAATATAATAACATAGAGGGTATGATTTTACTATCTGAACTCTCGAGAAGACGTATTAGATCTATAAATAAGTTAATTAGAGTAGGTAAGACAGAACCAGTTGTTGTCATTCGAGTCGATAAAGAAAAAGGTATGCTAATCACATTAAAAACCTAAACATATAGTTTTATAAATTTCACTTGTAGCATTATTCTAAAAAATCATACAAAAATTAATGCACTTGTGTAGATTTTTATTCATTTTGTTCACTCATATAAGTTTTCTTATTATATTGTATTTTAAGAAACAAAAATTATAAAACTTCAATACTTTTATAAACATTTTCTATATCTATTTAATAAATATAAAAGAATGCTTGCTACTGTTAAAAATATTATAAATATAAAATTATAAATTATTATAAATACTTACAAACTTTTTATGATTTTTGTAAAATTAATTTCATAATTTATTGTCCTACACTTAAGGTTACATTGATTTAAGTAAACGAAGAGTGTCTGCTGAAGATGTTGAGAAATGTACAGAACGATATGCAAAAGCAAAAGCAGTAAATTCCATTTTAAGACACGTGGCAGAATTATTACATTATGAAAGTGATGATCAACTGGAAGAACTTTATCAAAAAACAGCATGGCATTTTGAAGAAAAATATAAAAAACAGAAAGCATCTGCATATGATTTCTTTAAGCAATCAGTATTGTATGTTAATTGTAACAAATAATATATATAAATTTGTTATTTAATATTAATGTAATTTATGTGTACTTTTAGAGACCCTTCAATTTTATCAGAGTGTGATTTGGATGATCGCACAAAAGAGGTTTTGTTAAATAACATACAAAGAAAATTAACTTCTCACGCTGTTAAAATAAGAGCAGATGTTGAAGTTGCTTGTTATGGTTATGAAGGTATCGATGCTGTAAAAGCTGCATTGAAAGCTGGCTTGGCTTTATCAACAGAAGAACTTGTTATTAAGATAAATTTAATAGCACCTCCACTTTATGTTATCACAACATCATCTCCAGAAAAAACTGATGGTTTAAAAGCATTAAATGATGCTATCGAAGTAATTAAAGAGAAAATTGTATCAATGGGTGGTGTATTCAATGTACAAATGGCTGTAAGTTATATTTAAATTATTAATAGAATTAATATAAGTATATTAAAGCCAATCCGCTTATTTTAATTACAAACAAATACAAACTCAAATATAAATTAAAAACATTTCAATCTATAATATATTAACAAAAAATATATTAATTAATTATTAATTAATATATTAATGAAATATAATAAAAATGAATGTTATTTCATTCAACACTATTAGTATCTATTAATGGATAATTATAGTTGCCATTTATAAATAAATTTTAATCAATCAAAATATATTTTATGAAAACACTGTAATGGTCTAACTATTATACAAATTTTATATAAAACAATGTGTAACATATATATTCCTATTAGCCCAAGGTTGTAACTGCAACAGATGATGCTGAATTAGCTAAACAAATGGAAAGAGCTGAGCTTGAAAATGCAGAAGTTGCTGGTGATGATGATGAAGAAGAAAATGAAGGTATGGGCAATTTCAGTAGTGGTGAAGAAAGTGATGAAAAAGGAAATGATGCTGCAAAAGAAGAATAAAATATATTGATATAAAGTTAATCACATTTTTGAAAAATAGTCAAAATATCATCAGACTACATTTTCAAACGCAAATTTACATTTTATAATGTATTACATTTTACAAATAAATAAAAGTAAAAAACTATACTGTCTTTGTACATAAATTCATTTTGTAAATTAAATATTTACAAGCTACTTTCAAATAAATTAAATATCTTTATAAAAATAACATGATTTGATTATTTCATTTCTTATTTCATAAAAATTACACAAAATCAAAATATGTCTAATAACAAATTATTGATAATATATTGCATTTATAATAAATGTAAGGTATATGAAAAGAAGAAACATTAATTAAAAGTTTTTAAATATTTATTTAAAATCAAGTTTTCAATTGATTCATTCCTTTAGATAAAATTTAGTCACTAGCAATTGTAACTTCAACTTCCACTCCAGGCTCTATCTTGATGCTTGTAATTTTTTTTACAATTTCAGAAGGTGAATAGAGATCTATGACCCTTTTGTGAATACGCATTTGAAAACGATCCCAAGTTTTAGATCCTTCACCACAAGGTGTTTTACGAGTTGTAATTCTTAAAACTTTTGTTGGTATTCTTACAGGTCCCTTAACTTTTAGTTTTTGTTTTTTAGCACTTCCAAGTAATTCAGAACACACTAGAAATATTAAAAATACATTTTTATTAAATATTTGATTACTTTTTACTGCAATTAATAAAATTGTTTTTGCTACCTTTTTCTAATGATTTAACATTACAAGAGGTAAGTGTAATTCTAATTCTATGGATTATGACAGCATCTTGCCCAGGTTTTTCTGGATTTTCAGCCTTAAGGGTTTCCTATTAATGATAAATTGATAAAAATATTAATAAATATAAAAATAATATGATCAATTAACCTAAAAAAATCTATCATGTTTAATAATAGCTTGATTCAAGTAAAAAAATTATAAATTATAAAGTATTACTAAACGCAAGAAAGTTATAATTATAATTTACCATTATAAAAATATATCACTGGTCGAGATAATCAATTTATAACAATAAATTGATCAGCGCTGAACCAGTAGATACTGATACAGTAGATACACGTGTTAAACAATTAAGGTTATGTGATTTCCGGAATTTTAAATGCTTTACATATTAATAACACTTAAATTTTATTATATATAATAATGATATTATTTAGCTAATAATACTTTTAAATGCACACATATACAATTACTTAGTAATACTGAATAAAATAGGAATAAAAAAAATTGCATATAAATATTTTTTTAATTTTTTTTTTTATTAATATGTAATGATGGTAATAAAAATCATTATTTTTCACTTTAGTCATTAGCGATGGTAACTTCAACCTCTACACCTGGTTCAATACTGATACTTGTAATTTGTTTAACAATTTCAGATGGAGAATAGAGATCTATGACCCTTTTGTGAATACGCATTTGAAAACGATCCCAAGTTTTAGATCCTTCACCACAAGGTGTTTTTCGCGTTGTGATCCTTAAGATCTTTGTGGGCATTCTTACAGGTCCCTTAACTTTAAGTTTTTGTTTTTTTCCTCTTTGAATCAACTCCGAACACACTATAAAGTAAAAGCATGTTCAATTAGTGGCAAATATTGCAATCACAAAAAAATATAATAGTTTACCTTTTTCAAGTGAGCGAACATTACGAGAAGTAAGAGTAATCCTGATTCTATGAATCAGAGCTGTTTCTTGCACTGGTTTTTCTGGATTATCAACCTTTGAACTGGCCTAAAATAAAATTTAAGTTCTATATTAATTTTCATATCTAACCCACACATTTAATTTACATGTTTATGTTCATGAAGTCAGAGACAGTCAGTCAGAGTCACACACATAGACCTGCTAGGATTTGTAACCTATACGAAACTTTATTGAAGATTATTCAACAATTCCATGCATCAAAAACTAAGTACTTAATGTTATCATTACCAATAATTAAATTAAATTACCATTTTTTTTAGTATTATCTTTTGTTTGATGTGCTTAAACGTAAAAAAGTTATTATCACCGCTGAACCAGTGTCATTACACGGTGCCACATGTGATGAAATGGAAGAAACTTGGTTTAGGGTGAAACCAGATAAGACGAAAAAACAGCATGAATTGGTATTGACGGAACAACGTCACATTCTGATTGGCTGTTATATGTTGAGTTATAATTTTGCTCATTTTCATAAAATATGATTTTACCCTTATTTGCAAACCTGGAACTTCCGTTTAATTTAAAATTCCATTATATTTAACATTTCTTTAATAACACAATTGTCAATAAAAAAACAAAACAGCTCATCGGTAAATATTTACTTTTTACGTAATTAATGCTTAAACAGAAAATTATCAAATTCTTATCAAAAATTATTGGAAAATTAAATGAATCTCAGGAGACAAATATTATTTAAATATATTATCGAAAATTTTAGTTATAATGTAAGAATAATTTTTTTGAAGGATTAAAATGATTAAATCGATTGCAATTAGTTAGAAAAAATTTATTTTAAAAAATTTTCCATGTTTGTATACATTTTAAACTGATTGTATTTAGCGCTAAATTATTTCCAAAAATATTGGAAATAGCACATAAATATTTAAAGAAAATGATGTTTATCAATGTACATCATTTTCTTTAAATCATGTATATAAATATATATAATGACAATGTTGAATAAAAATAGTACTATTACTAATAAATAACTAGGAAAAAATGTAATTCTATACACATTGCTGTAAATATAACGAAAATTCATTATTTTTAAAATTACAAACAAGTCAATGATATACTTGTTTACAATATTTATACATTTTATGCACCATTTTAGTACAGATTATTTTAATTCATTGTTATCTAACTAATAATAATAACTAAACGCCAAATCAAAACTTTAATTAAATAATAAATTTCCAATCTATTTCTCAATTTTTTTTTTTTCGATAAAAACAAAATTTTCTTTTTACATTTCTGATTTTCACACTTGTTGATTGGTTAAATATAAAACTTTAATCCTAAAATTAATATGATATCAACTTATATATTTTAGCTTTAATTATAATTTAATAAAACTTAATAAGAAAGTACAAAAGAAGTCTTTAAATATTTTAAACTATTTGTACAACAAGAAATGGTTTACATATTAATAATTACTAATAAAGTCTTATATTTGAAAATATTTATTATTTAATTGATCAGTTAAAGATACTGTCGACGTCCAATTGAAATTAATTAATTCTTGATTTTTTAAAATAATATAAATTAGAAATAGATAAATTCACAATTAGGTAAATAATAATTATATATTTTTTGCATGTTAAATTATATCTGGTTTTGATATTTCTTTTAATGATTTAAGTTTTTACTTAATTTGTCATATATTACTTTTTTTCTTAAATACTTCTAAATTTTTTTTAATCTATGTTCTCTCAATGTTGTCATCTTCGATTTTTTATCAGAGCCAATATAATATACATTTTCTCAACTTAAATCTGCTGTTACCCTGCGACTTTATTATTTACTGTATTAGGTAATCCAAAAACTATAGTGTGTTGTCCACCACCTGAAACTCTGATTACTTGTATATCTTTTAAATGCTTGGATTCTATTAATATTGGAATATCAACATCTTCTTCTTCTCCTGTACCAAGTTGACCACTAGTACCCATACCCCAAGCATATAATTTCCCTAAAATAAATATTTAATGTAAAATATATTTTTCTATTATATAATAAAACCTTATTATATAGAAATAACAATTTATAAAATATATTAATTATAAAAAGCCGAATCATATATTTAATATTAATTCAATAATAATTTAACATTAAAATTACCAGATTCAGTAACAGCAAAAGATTGTGCACTACCAGCAGCAACATCGATACATTTTATTTTTTCAAGTGTAGGTACAGGTGTTAGTTCTATTGCATCAGATTCAACAGGTCCAAGTCCTAATCTTCCATATTCTTTACGACCTAAAACAAAAACTTTTCCTTTGTCATCTAAAGCAATAGTATGATGTTGACCAGAACTTATTTGTATCCAATTTTGGGAGCTTAATGTTTTTGAAACAACTGGATGAAATTGCTTATCTGTGCCTTTAAGACCTGCAATTAATTCATTCATTAAGTCTAAATAATCTTAAAAAAAATTTTTTTTTTTCATATAATCCAATAAATTAAAAAATACCTATTTGATTATAATTATTTAAACCAAATACATATATATCACTATGTGAATCCTTTACAAATGTAGCATATGTACCGGCCCAAATATTTTCAACTTTCACATGTTTGTTTATTTTGAAATGAACTATATCAGGTGTAAGCAATTGATTTACTCCCTGTCGACTGTGTCTGTCAGTTTTTCTTTCTGGTAAACGACCAAGTTGACCTTGTTCGCCACATCCACATGTATATACTTGTTTTGTATTATCTAATAATACTAAGTGATCAGCTCCTGATGCTATTTTTATAAATTTTCTTTTTAGAGGTATTTGCACTGGAAAACGTTCATTACCTTTTGTTAACAATCCCATAGTACCATGAGAGTCCTAAAAAACAAAAAAATTACATTTAAATTGTAATATTGAATTTTGATATTTTAAAAATTATATTTAAACAAATTAATATAATGTGAAACTTTATTTTACCCTGAAGGAACCCCATACAAACACCCGACCATCTTCTAGTAGAGCTGCACTATGAGAATCTCCTGCTGTTATTTGTATAACAGATCCAGGCAGCTCAACAAAATTAGGGATAGTTTCAGAACCTTCTTCAGAAGTAGTTCTACCAAGTGCTCCTTCATCATTGCATCCAAAAGTTAAGACTCTACCATCTTTTGTTAAACAAACATTGTGCATACCACCAGCTGCTATAGCAACAATATTTAGGTGATTAGGAATTGTAGAAAAACGTGTTTTTTCAAGAATATCTTCTCCTAAACCAAGCTGTCCAACATCACCTTGTCCACAAGTAAGAATAATACCTTCTGTAGTAACTTCACGTAATATAAGTTTTGCTTGGGGATCTAAAATAAAATCATAAAAAAAAAACTTTAACTTCATATGTATATGTTAAATTAATTTCAATGATACATATTCACAACTGATAATTAATATAATGCACATATAAAAAATTAGTTATTTTCAAGATAAAAATGAAATATAAATTAATATTTTAAATAAATTTTCTTTTAATATAAGAAATTACAGTTAGAAAATAAATTTCTTTTACATGTAATTGATGTTTTCATAAATTCAATAAAAATTTTAATTATTTATTATTTTGACATATTATTTGAAAAATATATTAAACCTATATTATTTAAATATATATATAAGTGTATACATTTATACATATACATAAATTTACACTCAATGTTTGAATTATTAAACATTTATATCAAACCATAAAATTTATTCAAAATTTGTTCAAAATTTATAGTAAAAAGAAAATTTAAAACAATTACCATCATTTTCCAAATCTTTTTCTAATTTATTTGTTTTAACTTTAATACTTCTAGAACGTTTTACAGGTTTTATTTCTTTTTGAGAATCTTGTGTTACTGGAGCGGGACGTTTCATCGTTTTTCTCGGTGCCACTAAAAAGAGGTTAACTTTTATTA
The DNA here is from genome assembly GCA_018907245.1 of Eupristina koningsbergeri. Lineage (NCBI taxonomy): Eukaryota > Metazoa > Arthropoda > Insecta > Hymenoptera > Agaonidae > Eupristina > Eupristina koningsbergeri. Next base: position 170,124 of record JACCHV010000151.1, read on the forward strand.
AATGCATGAGGCTACAAAAAGTACACAATCCAGATAAAAATTTAACAACATGTTCAGAAAAATATTGATTTACGTACTGTTTTTAAGTCAACAAAATAAAAAATTTCCTATAAAAAAAATTATAGACGTGTTTACCGCCAAAAATTATAACGGTTCTGAAAGACAGACTTAAAAATATTAAGATGTTAGGTGAACAAAAATGACAAACTGTGATACATTGGTCTACCGGTATTCCAGCGGGTTGTGACGGTAAGCTCTACCGGTATTTTTATGCTTCGGTTAAGGTTAGGTAAATGGTCCAGATAAATTTAAGGTAGCTGAGATTTATTTATTAATCGCAAAATTAATTATCCGAAAAAATGTTCTCGATATTTTTTTACACTTAGAAAAGAAAAATTATAATCATTCGTAATTAAAACTTAAGAATATATGTTAAATATTCAATCTAATTTTAAATACATTATATTAAATTAAAAGAATTTATGTATTTTCCAGTTAAACAAAAATTTTTGCATGAAATATATAAATCAATATATTTTTCTTAAATTTTTTTATCTTGACATAATTGTATAGTATTTGGATAATAAATAACAATAAACATGATTAGTAAAAGTTATTGTTTAATATCATCTTGATATTGTATTTATTTTAATGAATTCACAGTATAAATATTATTATATTAAAATGGTTGTCATATTGGTTAAAACATTTTTTATCAAAAATTCACTTGTATAAAATATACGGTACTTATGCGTAATTAGTTTTTTTTATTCATTATTACTTTTTATGTTTATATGTTTACCACGTATCTTGTTCGTTTATATTTTTATTTAAATATATTATTTTAAATTACTTTTCTAAATAAGTGATTGAACAAAAATTATAATTTATATACATATATTATATATAAATGTATAAATATATGCACTAAATATGGTATTTTTTTTTTTTTTTTAGGAAAGTTACGATTGTACAAATTCTGTATGATTGTTCGTAATTATTCACGTAAGATGTAAATTTAATTTAATTTAATTTTTTCATAATGAAATAAATATGAAAAATGTAAGAACTTTCAAACTTGCATTAAAAAAAAAAACGATTTTTTTTATTGTTATTATATTAAAATAAAATTATAAAATATAAATACATTATTTTATACAAGAATTTGGATACCGATTCCCAATGAATTGTAAATCGTGCTAATTGAACATTGATAAACAATTTTTACTTCTCATACATTAATCTTGCAGATTTATAAATGATAAAATTTATTGTTAAAATTTGTTAATAAAGAAATTAATATATTCGATTAATTAGATTTGTGTAAGTACAATTATTCAAAAACTTTGAACGATGACGTTTAGCAAAATTGTAATTTTAATCTGCAATCAATCCAAAACTCAGAAATAAAAATAGAATTTCTTTGTATAAAAATAATATATTACACGTAACGTTACAAAAATAATTGCTAAATTAAATGATAGTTGTCTTAAAAACTTGTTATTTTTAAGATATTATTATAAAAGATTTAGCTTTGAAAAATTAACTTAATCCAAAGAGATTTTGATTATTGTTTCATAATTAATTATTAATTATTCTTCAAATTAAGTAATTTAAGATACTTACGTGTATGGAATTGTAAACAATTATATATTCAGTTAGTGTAATTTTTATGGTTAAAATCATTATGAACTGGTTAAGGCCCAATTATAATACATATCAGCTATTCTGTAAAGAGACAGTAGTTGTACGGAAAAATGAAAACGAAAAATATAAAATAAAAAAATGAGATTGACTGGTTATACTTCATAGAAAGTGATTTATACTTTACAGTGATTTATGTAAACGAATCATATTATCTTTGCGATCATAATTTCCGAAACCTCTTTGTATTTTGTAAAAGATTCATCATATAAATTATACAATTATAGAAATTTGAGCCTATGTATAACACGATACTCAGATTTATTATCTGTGTGATACTTTTCTTAAATGAAAATTGTTGAAACATAAAATGACAACTTTCAGACTCGTAAACGTTGACAATAGTATTTTCATAAATATTATAGCCTAACAAACTCACTTTATAAAACACAGAACATCAGTAAATGTAACTCATTAAGTGCACTATTACTTTTCAATATTGATGCGAGAATAGAAGAAAAATCATCAAGATTTGTTAAATTGCAAGCTTTTTATATTTATTAAAGATGAAATTTAATTCGTCATGTGTGAAAATAAATACTTTTTTTGTAATAAATTTATTATAAATTCACTACAGTGGACATATATATAATAATTGTCTAACAATTTTACATTATACGTAATATTAAAATTTATGGTTTAATAAATGAAATTAATTATTTGCAACTAAGTATATACTTCAAAATGTTTATTGATTACATACACAAACACATGTGTGTGTGTATATATATATGTGTGTGTGTGTGTGTGTGTGTGTGTGTGTGTAGGCATTAAATTTAGGTCCGACCAGATAGATCATGATTATTTTTGATAGAATATTGAAAATAAATAAATAATAATATTTAAACGACAACTCAAAAAAAAATTGGTAATATTTTAAACAATCTGAATACAGTTGATAAAAAAAATCAAAAATTTGTGAAGCAATATAATAGCAAGTAATTGTTTCGACAATAACTTTCTTCTAATAATTAGTATTATTGAAAAATAAATTTTGAAAGTTTTTATTTGAGTTCATAAATTTTTATTATTTACACTAGAAATGAATTGGGAGATTGTGCTTTAGCTTAAGAAAAAAAAAACCATCCCACGCCAGCCCACGAACTGTCGATTTTAAAAAAGAATAAAAAAAAAAAAAAAAAATACAGAAGAATAAATCTTCATTGAAATGAAAGAGTTTTATTCTTTAACTATACCTTCTTCCTTCGATTTTGAGAAAAAAAATTCATAAAAATTTTGAACATAAATTTTAAAGAGCCGATATCTCGAGAAATTCTCAATACAAGATCTCGATTTTAAAAAAATGCATCCTTGTTTAAAATTACTGCATCCTCGCTAACTTTTAAAACACAATTATTTCTTATAAAACGTAAAACAAATTCTTCGATTATGAACTAAAAATAATGTTCACATATATAAAACAAGCAGTTGTAACGAAAGAAAAAACTTAAACTAAAATTGAAAAATTTTCATTTCAAAATATGTAAATAATGATTCAATCAAGACACAATATTATTTAAGATCACAGATTATAATATGACAATAACAATTAACGATATCATTATTAACTCAATTAAAAAGCATATGCAGCATAATTAAAAAAATGAAAAATTTGTATTTAATTTTTTTCTTATTAAATCTGAAAAGATTCATTCTGAATTTTTTTTCTCAAAATCCAAAGGAGGTACACAGTTAAAGAGCAAAGCTCTTTCGGAGGGTGCAATTGAATCTAGATCTACCCTTCCGAAATATTTTTCTCGAAATTCGACGGCTTGTTGGTTGATGCGGGGGTGGTAAACAATGAGAAGTCAAGGAGTTGCTTCCCCTACGGGATTTCGGCTGTGAAAAAAGGTGCGGGTCCATTGGAAGAATGGAGGGGACAAGAAAAGGTAAAGCGGGCACGTTCATCACGTGATCAGCCGAGGAAGATGAATGCAAAGTTGTAAAACAAAAATGAAAGAGGCGATCAGCCGAGTCAAGGCAGCTTCTTCGAGACAAACGCACACGTGTATTTAATGACAAATGAAAAAATCTATAACTTCGCTCGCATCGCTACGATCAAATCACAGCATTTTAATTCATTTTTTTAATATTCAAACAAACTGTAAATTGATACAAAACTAAACATTAAACTTAATTTATAAGCTCAATTGTCTTCTGCTTTGAGATTAATATTATTGCGTATTTTTTGAGCAAAAATATTCACGCTTAATTAACGTATATGATTGTCCCTTTAAACACTTTCAACGATTCTTTGTACTTACAAAATACAATGTCACTGTCCCTTTAAACTCGTTGAATTTGTACATTTGTTTGTGTATAGCGTTATACTTTTATTTGTAGGTACTTGAATTTTACCCCCCCCCCTCCCAAACAATCTTATATCTTATATTTTAAATGATCTTTTCTTTTGCAATAATCCGAATTTTAGATTAAATAGACTAGCATCAATTGATTGCGAAGATGTTTAAATTTTACATACTTATTCACGTTATTTTCTAATTCTTCTTCATCTAAACAAGCTTAAATCCGTCATTTTAGTTAAGCGGTACTGGTTTTGGAAATTTAAAGTTTTATTAACTTTAATACTAAAATTCATATAATTTTCGCACTTATTTTTTTTTTTTTTTATAAATTTTATGCAACATTTTTATAATGAATAAATTTACTGTACACAACAAATACGAATTGTTCAAATATGAAACAGAGTAACATTCAATTATGTAGATTTCCGGCTACACTTCACCGTCGATAATCATGGGTTGAAAACTTTAGGCAAATGATTCTATTTTAAAAATGTATTATTAACAAATATACATTAAGTTGTATAGAGAAATTTTAAATTTACTCTTTCGAATTTATAAAATAAATACACATTGTAAATTCATTACATATTATACAGTACAATACCATTATATTTATATGAGTACGTAGATAATCTGATGTTAAATACTGGTAAAAATAAATGTTTATTTTTATCTAAGTATTTCAGATATATTATATAATGTTTACTCTTGATAATTTAATTATTTTATTATTTATTATGTCAAAAGCTTTTGGAAAAATTTTTTATAATTAAATTCACATATAGATAATTAGTTTACTTTAATATATAATGTAGTGATTTCAATTCTTGATCTGATATTAAATAAATAAATATTTTCAGTACTTTAGCGTTTAAAATTTATAAATTTAATTCGATTATGGAGTATAAAAATAACTATTAAAATTAATAATTGTCTTTGTTACTCGATTCCAAATGTATATACTTTTTCAATTTTAAATTGCAATTTCAATACAGATTCTCAATAATTAATTTAAAACAAAAAAATAATTGCAGCGATTCGAAAAATATTGGAAATCTGAATTAAATTATGTATAAAAAAGAACATAAGAAAGAAAATAAACAATCAATGCACAGAGGATTAGTAGTCTTTTATCTTTCTTTTTTAATTAATAAATTCTTATTTTGAAAATAATATTTTACTGTAAATTAAGATTATTGCATGAATACTATGTATATGTAAAATTATAATGAGAAAAATATAAACATTAAAAAAAAAAATCAAACTAAATTCTCTTTCAATTAAATTATTGCTACGACATAAAATAATTTGATAAACTAAATGATCGTATACATGTGCTACTCAATTAAAATTAGAAAATATATAAGTTTAAAAGTGCAGTAAATAACATATTTTTGAATCGTGCAAAACTCTTTTATAATTTATTTAATAATAAATGATAATTAATTATAGTAAATCAATTTTTATGGAAATAATGCAATATTGAGATTTATTTGTTTTAAACAAGTAATGTAATTTTGTTTCTGTTTCATGTATAATGATGTATAATAATAATTTCAAAAAGCCAATTAAAACTATCTGTAATACGAATATTTTTATTTTCAATAGGGAAAGAAAGAATGCATTTTCGAAATTGTTGGGGTAAAAAAAAAAACGAATGAATTTTGAAATGCGGAGTTGTGATTGGTGATCGGACGGGACACTAGAAATATTATCCACCAATAGTATAGGATTGTTGTACGAATACAATGCGACGGGCAAAATTCGATATCCATCACGCGAACTCGTAATAAAATTTAAATTTTCGCGAATTTCCAGGGTTCGTTGCAAAATTCAGATTAGCGTGAAACTGGAGAGAAGTAAATAGAGTGGGTCGAGTTATTACTTCAGAAGATGCCCATCAGGGAGAGCAAGAGGCGCCATCATCACTATAGACACAACTGGTTGGTTCCGTGTTAAACTGTAGCGGCGACGGCGGCGACGGCGGCGAGGACGGCGGTGGCGGTGCCGACGACGACGACGGCGACGGCGAGAGTTGAGAAGAGAGCCACTCGGCCACGGAGAAGCCAGAATTAAGTGTGACGTCACCGCGAGCTATCACTCGCGAGCGCGAGTCGGCCATTTTGTGAATGTGTGAATAATACTCTGGATATTTGTGTGTCGAAAGCAGCGGAGCTGGCAAATGTTAACAAACCGATGCGAAAGCGGATGATTTAATTGAGGCAAATCGGGCTGACCGCCGGTAACTCTATCGTTACATGCGTTGAGCGATTGTCAAAAACGCGTTCAAAATCGTTGCGCAAAACTCGACGATGGAGGAGAAGGCGTCCCTTAAAGAGCTCGACCAGTGGATAGAACAGTTGAACGAATGCAAACAATTGACAGAGAATAAAGTGAAGATTCTCTGCGACAAGGTGAGTTCGAGCTCACCGGAAGCTCCTCTACCAAACAATCATTCTGTAAGGTCGCCCCGCTTTCAGCTTGTGCTTGTCCGCCGGTCGATTTTCCCTCTCTCTTATGCTTATGTTTCCGTCTCTTTCCTGTTTCCTTGAATTCACGAAAAAATGGGTGGATTCAGCTATTCGTCCGTCATCTTAAACAGTCATGTGTATTCCTTAAGGTACTGTTATTTTCCTATCCTACGAATTACGAAGCAACAGCATTCTTCTATGACGTGTATGAATCTGCCCATCCATTCCTCCAAGAATTTGATTCAGTCATCAATACACATTTTTTTTTCCGTCTTGAAGGTCGACCGTGAAAAACTGCAAGACCAGTTCTATGATTTGCTTATATTACTTTTTAACATTACGGCATGTTATAATAATGAAATAGTGGCTGATTTCCGCATAATGAATATGACAACTACAATATAATTATAAAGAATGGATAATTTCTAATAACCAATTAATCCTGGTCTGCAACAAGTCATATATAACTGCATCACATCATTTTATTTTCCTTAATTATCTAAATAAATGCATAGACTTTATTAGTTAACCAGTTATGAAGTGAATAATTAGCTTCTCATTAGTTTTCAATTAGTTTTTTCTTCCAATTTATGCGAATTAGAAAACGTTACATCCTCATAATTTATAAATTTATTGATAAAATCTTACGCTTAGATTAAAAAATGACTCACTGATACATTGCATGTATTTGATTTGAAAAGTTATTGTGATAAAAATTGAAGATTTTTAAAAGTCTTTTATCGCATTGTAATTAAAAAATGAACAATCTACTTTAATTTATATTACATACTCTTTAAAATTTATTTTGTAATTCTCAAATTTCAAATATAATATATAATATAATGAATAATTATATATTTGATTCGACCGTCAATTAAAATTGATTTTTTTGTTTTAATAGGCAAAAGAAATTCTTACAAAAGAATCTAATGTACAAGAGGTAAAATGCCCTGTTACGGTATGCGGAGATGTCCATGGACAGTTCCATGATTTAATGGAACTTTTTCGAATAGGTGGAAAATCACCAGATACAAATTACTTGTTTATGGGTGATTATGTTGATCGTGGTTATTATTCTGTTGAAACGGTCACCCTCCTCGTAGCATTAAAAGTAAGTTTGTATCTTAATAATTTTCAAATAATTTAAATTATAATTTATAATATATATTTAACAAATTTTTCAATTTAGGTGAGATACAAAGAAAGAATAACCATCTTGAGAGGTAATCATGAATCCAGACAAATTACACAAGTGTATGGATTTTATGACGAATGCCTTCGTAAATATGGCAATGCCAATGTTTGGAAATATTTTACGGATTTATTTGATTTTTTACCTCTGACTGCACTCGTAGATGGTCAGATATTTTGTTTACATGGTGGACTTTCTCCTTCTATTGATACTTTAGATCATATTCGTGCATTGGATCGTCTTCAAGAAGTACCACATGAAGTCAGTATACTATTTAATATATTATAACTTGAATATTAATATAAAATATTGTTATAATGATATCAATATTTTTGTCAGGGGCCTATGTGTGATCTTTTATGGTCAGATCCAGATGACAGAGGAGGATGGGGTATTTCTCCTAGAGGAGCAGGATATACTTTTGGCCAAGACATTTCTGAAACATTCAATCATTCTAATGGTTTAACACTTGTATCAAGAGCTCATCAGTTGGTCATGGAGGGTTATAATTGGTAATAAGTCTGAACAGTTATACATATATATACATACATATATACATATATATATATATGTGTATATATACATATATGTATATATATATATGTATTCTATTATATATTAAAATGTAATTGTAATTATTTATATTTGGACAACAGGTGTCATGATCGTAATGTTGTCACCATATTTTCTGCACCTAATTACTGTTATCGCTGTGGCAATCAAGCTGCAATTATGGAATTAGACGATGCTTTGAAATATTCATTGTAAGTACTAATAATAGTAATTGTAATTACATAATTACGAATTATTAAAGAATGAGTTTTTAATAAATGTTTCATTGCAGCCTTCAGTTTGATCCAGCACCTAGACGTGGTGAGCCACATGTCACCAGGCGAACACCAGATTACTTCCTATAAGATGTCAAATCAAAAGGAAGTAGATTTTAAGGTAGGACACTGGAGTGATACTGGCTATATAGACATGTCAGAGAACATAACCTATAATAAAACATCGGTATAAGTGTAAGGCCCCGAGCTATCCTTACACGCCATTTATAGTCTCAAGTATTATATAATGGCTCACGTTATGGTGTCTCCCTGAGAGACTAATTGCGCACTTGCGTATTCGTGCGTAAATACACCATACACGTACTTCAACAACAGTTTAAGAAGAAAAATCAACCATGTACACATGTACCAAGTAAATTGATCTAAAAGCATTAAGTTTGACGATTTTTCATTGTATGGTTTGTATTTTATTGAAGGAAACTATCATGGATACAATACTGAAATGTAACCATAGCTGTAAACGGAAAGCGATAATCTTCTAAAAATTCTGAATGAATGTTAACTTATTGAGCGCTAAAGAAAAGTTTTACTGGAGGCTTTTGCATCTTTTCTTAATTGTATTACGAAGATGACTATTGTCGAGAAGATGCAGAATAAGTACCAAACTGAAAATAGCTGTATTTAAGAATTTCTCGCGTTGTAATTGATGTGAAAGAAGTGTAAAATATTTCTCCAAGCAAGTGCATATAATGATTCCAAGAAAGGGTTGATGCAATAGTGATTTTCATCATGTATTTTTCCCAACGCTTATATGATATTTAAAATTGATGAACTTTACATTCATTAATATTTTTTTCTAATGATTGTCAAATGCAGTGTTCTTAGGGATTATAAGTGGTTTTAACATTACATGAAAGATTTATGACAAAGCGGAGCCTACTAGATCATATGTTTTCTTTATACACATTTAATTTCGATATATTTAATATAAGGAAAAATAGTGTCTGAATTTATTTGAAAATCGACTTTTATATTTTCTTGTCTCTATTTCTCTTGTATAGAAAGAGAAATAAAGAAAGATTTAAATGAAAAAATACTTCTAATCAAGTGAAGCTTTTTTTAATGTACCATTAAGCATCCTTGGCATTTACTTTGTTTTTTGTTATAATACATTGAACTTTTATTGCATTTTGAGTTATACATAAAGAAAAAATATTTCTACATGAAATTTATATTTTTTTTTATGTATTTTAAGACTTGGTGTATATCAATCGACGAATTAAAAGAGGCGAAAACATGTCGTGACACTTTTGCATCATCCCTACTTAAACTGTTTTTTAATAAAATACGGACCTAATGCATAAAATCATAACAATTATAATGAAAATTCATTTTTCACGAGTATATTGATAAAGTTTTTACTGAGTAAAAAAATATATATAAATAAATTTCTGGTAAAAAAAACTATGTAATTCAAACCAAAATGAATAAAAAAGTTAACAATTAAGATTACAAAATTAAAACAAATCGAATATCCAAATGTATTTTTAAAACAAAGTATGCAACCTATATGCGTGTTTGTGTATGTATATTATGCTTGAACATACGCGTATAGTGAACCTATGCATATAGTGAATTATTAACAATAGGAATATAATTAAACGATGAGACAAAATTTCAAATCAGCATATAGTAATTCATGCGTAATATCAATTTATCAGTATTATAAATCGTTAAGGTTCAATTACTTCATAAACAATTTTTTAACGTAAATAATTATTTCTTTTCAGAATCTAAATATTAATAAACGAATTTTTTAAACATTTTTTAACCAAAACGTGTACTTGCTCTTGAGAATATCGAATGAATATATACAGAATCATAAAAAAACTGTTTCTTCAACTTTTCTTGCAACTCGTTCATTTTACGCTAAATTTACATAGATGAATATTTGCACAAGTAAAATTTTTTACGAATTAGCATTGATGTATAACAAATTCGGGCAATAATAAACAAAAACATTAGTACACTTATGTGTATTTTTCTATTTGACTTATTAACAAGTCAAGACACAATGCAGTGAGGGGAAAAGGATGATTTTTGTGTTCTTCATGAAAAAAACATTAATTAATATCGGATAGTATTAATGTGAACAATTGAATAAATTGAACAATGGTACAATGTTAAAATGAATAATAAGGTAAAGTGGTCATTAAAAAATTGTACAGTTAATTTTGTATTTGTTCTATATTTATTACATTCAGGAATACTTTACACAAAACACACGTAAGAAAGGCTTATTTTAGGAAGTCGACAAGCAAACAAAGGAGAGAGCGAAGACGCTAAACGAGTAGTCAGAATTGTACGACGTGAAGTTTCGAAGAGGCATTATTTGTTCAAAAAATTTGGTTCAACTTTCTATTGGTGAACTCCCTTCGTAAATCTAATAAAATTAAATATCGACGAATCGCTCTATTGCGAAAAAAGATGCTCGCTCTTTTTTATGAATAACAATAAGAAATACAAATCGCGAGTTTTTCAAATCACAAGCGAGCAAGTTGACTTGATCACACGCACAATCACCAATTGTTGGTGTTTTTTTACGTATTTTGAATTTGAATAACAAACATTTTACGTACGTTAATTAAGAATAAAAAATGAAAAATTTTTTTCGAGAATTTGTAAGCTAAGAACTAAGACAAGCTCCGACAATAAAGACGAAACATTTTTAATTCATAGAGTGTAAGTAATTTCGAACTCACAATAATGAAATTAGAATTTTGTCGAATCAATTTAGATCTTTAGAATTTTTTCTACAGCGAGAAGAAAAGGGGTTTAAATAGGAAGGCGAGTTTATTATTAAAACTTAAAGTATTCGCATTACGCCATGATTTTGAGAAATTAAAGAGAGAGTTCGAGAAAAAGCAAATGTTTATTGAGCGTGTCTAATGTGTGTTCAGAGTAGTCAACTTGCACTTGCTGCCTTTAACTTTTAACTGAACATCTTTTTCTTAATATTTTATGCAGCTTATCGTTTTACGCTGGGCGTATTTTTTGGTATTACGAAAATATTTTTAAAAATATGCTAACCTTGATGCTGACCCATAGTTATTGTGTTACGTCACAATAAGGAAAAATTAATAAAACCAAATGATTGTATTTCGATGCGAGTGTTGGTCCCCATTTTTAAATTTAATTTCTTTTATTTTTGAACAGCTATAAGATTATTCAGAAAAAAAAATAAAATATCAAAAACTAAAAATTTGTCTTCAATATTATTTTATTTTATTATTTTAAAAATAATTACAATTATTTACATAGAAACATTTTTCATATACCAGTAAATATTATGCTTGGTTAATTAAAAATAATATTTCTTTATAATTATTTTCTAAAAATAATTTTAAATTATACATTACAGAATTAAATCATACAAAATGAATTTAGTTGGTAATTATTTAAATGAGATTATCGTTAAAATAAAATCTAATTAACATTTTCATCATTATAAAAACATTTGTACTTTTTCATATAGATTTGTTTATTTACAAAAGCTATAATTTACTTTAATAAATAATTTTGCATTTATAAAACTATCGCTACTTACTACCATAAATGTTTTTAAATATTTAAATATATTTAATCTGTCAATTAAACAATTTCTCTTTAATTGTCAACAATTTTTTCATTATATACTTCATTATTAATAAATATAAAAACAATTCGTTGACAACGAAATTTATATAAAATAATCTTATTCATATTTTCATTCCAGTATCTAGATCTAAAATTTGTTTCATAACTTCATAAGTTGCAAAACTCATTGCTACCATTGGAATAGCTCTTAAATAATTTATACTCATTCCACGATAAAGTCCTTTGATTATACCATTTTCATGATATATCATTTTTAATGTTAAGAGCATACTATTACTAAAATAATATAAAAAATTTTATAGATATATTTTTTAAATATATTTAATATATAATATACATTAATATTATACCTAAATTTCACTGTTTCTGGCTTCATCATAGCTAATTGCATTCGTCTTCTAGTTACATCTAATGGATAAGAAAAACTTTGTGCTACTGCTCCAGCAATACCACCACATAATAATTTACCAGGAACTGTTAATACTAGGCCCCCTAAATATAAATAAATTTGTTATTTTATACATACTGAAAAAATAAAAAATGTGCTAAATAATATTGTAACCAGTATTCTTGTTCCGTTTACTGCATAGAACATTTGGAAAATATCTCATACATAAATATTTGAACTTTTCAAATGAATAAAAAGAAAATCCTGCATATGGTATCATGCCACAAATAGTTGGTAAGAATCCTCTATATAATGCTCTGAAACCCCCTTCCTAAAAGTATTAATAATTTTAAATATCTTAAAGTGAAAACTCTTATCTATTGGTTTTAAAACAGACATCTTTAAAGATTGACACTGCTGTATGAATGATTCCATTGTAAATGTGCTCCCCAGTTACTTGGAATGCAAGGCGTGCTCTAATTGTATCAAGTGGATAAGTGAATGCAACTGCCGTAACTCCTGCACATGAACCAGCAAGAAACTTATCAGCATGTGTGCCATTGCCAAGTACACTACCTAAATGCTAATGAGGATTGTTAAAACTATATGAATTATATTATGGAAATGAACTATAAAATTCAGTATTCAAGTGATCAAATACATTTGAAAGTAATTTATTACCTTTTTATAAATTTCAAAAGCAGTAAATTGTGTTGCTGCATATGGAAATATCCTTACCATTTGAGCAAAATTACCTTTGTACAAAGCAAAGAAATGCTCACGATAGATTATTTCTTTTAGTCCAGAGAAAACTCCTATATATTAAAGCATTACACAGAAATTAACTTTGAGTGAAAGTACCAGGTTTCATAAATTTTTAATAAATATCTCACCTAAATCTTTGTAATGATTGTTATGAGCTTGCAAAAGAATTTTGATTCTGTCTAATGGTGCAACTGTTGTCTTGGAACACATTCCAGCAACACCTAAGAAATAAAATAAATCCAATATTGAAATAACATTGATAAAGAAAAGACTTAAAAGAAAGTAGATTAATAAATGATTTTTCTTTTTGACAAATTAATGATGTAAAAAAACAGTCAACCACTGATAAACAAATTTATTAAATAAAGTGAAAAAAAACGCACCACCGGCGAAGAAGCTCTTAACAACGAACTCCATATTCTCGTGTTTAAGGCCGAGCGAAGACATCGTTTTACTTTTTGCAGAACTCTTACAAGAATGCCGTCCTCAGATCGTAGCTCGTCGTTTAGAAAGCAAAAATGCCGCGGGAAAAGCTGCCGCAGCACACACGCACACACAAGAGCGAGACGGAGAGAGAGGAGAGAGCGCAGGCCTGCTCGTCTTTTCTCCCGAGTGCAGGTACCTCGGAATGAGTCAGTAACCTTGAGTGACATTCCCGCACTTGTCTCCAGTGGAAGGTGAGAGTTCCATCCGAAATTCGGGTTAGACTTCCGTTGGGTAACGCGTACTCTGCAGTGTCAGTCACCGCTTATGGATCGTATGTAGATAGTGTTACCGGAGGTACCCGAAGTTCCCGAGCCAATGTCCGAGCTCGAGGTCAGAGCCAAGCAGCCGATCGTTCACATGTACCCCTACTTCCTAGTTTCACTGGCTCCTCGCCAATCCCCGTGGAGGTGCTTTCCTTTTGCCAGTGCCGTACTACTCTAGCGTGATATTTTTAATTAATTCATTATCTGCGAATGTGCAATGTTTAATTAGCACACCGATACGCTAGAGCACCATGTGAAAATGATGCTTGTACATTTGTAATTAATTTAATAAAAAGTAAAAGGGTAATAAGAAGTTTAGGTCTTTTTAATCTCATAGAGGCTAATGGCACAGAAATTTATCGGTACACATGTGATTTCCAAGTGTGTTATGTTTATTATTGCCTGTTTAACCGTAACCTATAATATATGGAATGATTATTTTGTTGATGTTTTTTTTTTAAAAAATGGCCACTCCAATTTTATCAAAACCTCAACAAAGAAAATCCCTTTCGGTTAAAAAAACTCCAATAAAAGGTTTGAAGAATGTTTTGGGTCAACCATGTGATAATTATTGGTAAGAATAAGGAAATTTTAATAACAATGGTTCAATTATCAGTAAGTAATTGTTTTATTTACAACTGTTATGCTTATTATTAGGCCTTATTTACACAATGACCGCAATAATGAATTGGAAAACCATTTAAAAAGGTAATATTTTTAAAATGAAGCAATTTTTAAGAAATTTCTTTATAATAAATATTGATACAAAAGAATACATTTTTTAGTTTATTACCAATTTTATCTAAACCAGCTAAAACAAAAATACCATGGAACAAGTTACGTCAGATGACTAAAGATGAACGAATAGCTGCAAAATCTACTGAGTCCTTAAAGATTAATGATAATATTGATGATAAACCTAGTGTGTATGTTACATTGATATATTTTTTATCTTAATTACAAATGAAAATTACTTTACAATTTTTCTACCATTTTAGTGACAATAAGTCTATAATATTTGGAATTAATTCAATTACAAGATCTTTAGAAAAAAATGAAATTTGCTGCATCTTATTGGATGCCAATGTTGATCCCTTAATACTAATAAAACATATAGTCACAATGGCCAGAGATAAATGTATACCAACTGTAATGATATCTTCTTTGAAAAAGCTCACATTAAAAATAATAGGATTTACTTCTGTAGCAATTGCATTAAAGGTAATTATATTTATACACTTCAAATAGCTTATTAAAAATTTTACTAAATAAATTAATTTTACTAAATAACTTTTAGAAATGTGTACAAGAATCCTCAGAGAATTATTTTTATTCTTTATTTAATAAAGTATCAGAAATGTCAAATGAATTAAGAAGCTTAGAACCTCCTATTTGCACAATTGAAGAAAAGTTTTTATTATGTGACGAATTGAAAGAACAAAAAATTTCTGAAAATACATCTGAGAAAAAAGATATAATTGTATCAACTGATGTATATTTATATAGAGAATCGAAAAAAATAAGGAGTTTTATACCTCCAACTTTGTGTGAAAATAATCAAAAAAATCAATTATTAGATTCTGACTATATTCCTCTAGGTAATGATAAATATTTTATTGATGCCAAGAAAGTTCCATCAAGATTTTTCCATGAAGCAACATACAAAAATGAAAATATAGACAATTGTATTAATAAAGTATCACATAAGGTAGGGACAAAAACTACAAGTAAAGTTAATTATAAACCTTTAAGAATTAAACGTTTACAAGGAAATGAATTTAGAACAAAAGCGACGAAACAACCAAAATTAAAAAAAACAGATGTATAAGTTTTAAAAATAAAATTCTATTTTTTATACAAATTTTTACACTATTTACAATATTATTTTACACAAAAATTTTTTTTATTTGAAAAATAGAAAATTTGTTTGATAGCAAAATTTTGTCAAACGGGTAATGTTGAGCTAACTGAAGATTTAAACATTCTTGAAAAGAACATTAGTCCTGTTGTTCCTCCAGGTATGTGGCTTATTAAAAATGATAACATTGCTATCAATTGTAATACTGCACATAAAACTGTTAATGATGTTGATTGTAAATGTAAGGCAAAGTATAAAGTGCCAGTTAGAGTAGCAAGATAAGTAATAGAAAAACACCTCTTATCTGCTGTAAATAATGATTTTAAATAATTCATTGGTCCCCATAAAAAAGCAAAGCTAAAAATTTATAAATAATTATTGTTACAAATTGGAGTTAATTATTGGTTAGATTAAAATTAAATTACATTCATTAATTAATAATATAATAATACCTCAATAAGAAAAATAAGCTTCCTAATGAATATAAAAGAGCAAATTTTCTAGCCTTTAAAAGTAGCACAGGTATATATATAGTAGACAAACAAAAACAAAAAATTCCCATTGCAAAACAGCCTCCAAAAGCAGTTAATCTTTGTAGTCTCGTCTATGAAAACATTTTAAAAAACATTATTCAATTTATTATATAGTAATTCGATGTAAAGGTTATGTTCATGTCGGTAAACTAACCATGCTGGGACAACAGTCTTTTTGGGCGTCTTTCAACCATCCTGATTCTTGTTTGTCTTCTTCTGAATTTCCACCAAACCATTTACCTAAATTTGGTTTCGAGATTCCTACGGATGGCAATGTAATTTTATATTGTTTTTCATTTTTATTACTGAGAAGATATTCGCTTAACTCCTTGTTCAGATCAGCCATTTTGACACGTAAACTTACAAGTGTGTTTACAATTTCTGTTGGTAAGGCAGTCTCGAGGGGGGGAAAAAAAGAGAAAAAAGAAAAGAAAAGAAAAAAAACATGTTTATGCAATTCTGAAATATATAATAAATATTATTATATTTATTGTATAATCCAAATAAATAAAAAGCTTGCTTGATTTTCTTGTTTTAAAATAATTAAATTGTAAAAATTAAAATTAATAATGAAAATGAATAGAATTATTTATAAATTCATAAGTGTTTACAAGGTTGGGAAGAAATAATTACAACTTCTTTAGATTTTTAAACTTACATTTATTTAAACAAATCAACATTGACCTCATATTTTTGGTTGCATATCGTATCGTTTACGCAAATTATTATGAATTGTTCTACCTTGCAGAACAAATATTCCCTGCATCACGCTGTATCGTTTATTACTGATTTTTATTGTTTTTTCTTGCATAGTTGTCTGCATTTCTGTCCTGATATTAAAATCAGATTATCAAGAAACACTTGTGCCGAGGGCAGGGAGGGGTACAGTAGATTTTTTTTTTTTATCTAAATTAATCAATGTTGATAATATCATTGGTAGTATATTAGACTAGAACAAATTTTGAGCTTCAATAAATTAATGTTTTAATAAAAATTATAGTTCATAGAGCTAAGAAAAAATCAACTAATAGAATAACACAATGAAATGGTATTTATAGAAAATTATAATTATTACGCAATCAATGAATGTATTTATAATTTAGCAAATAATTACATGTAAATTAGGTCTATAATTTATATGCTTATCTTTTTATATTTTGACGTCCTTTTTGTAATTCTATGGCTCTATTAGTTTACTTTTTATATTATTAGTATTTGTTCAAATCTTTTGATAAATACACGGACGAAATTGCTAATCCAATGCGAAGGAAAATTTTTTCTAAATGGTGTTTATACATTACATGTCTGATGCGATAAATTTGTTTAATGTTACCTATTTTGGCTTTTATTCTTTATTCATGCATTTATGCTCTAGCTTTCTTTCTCTCATTTTCTCTCGATTACATTTGCTTTGCTTTCAGTACCATCCGTCTTTCTCTCCAACGATTGATCATCTTCTCTCATACTACTCTCACATTTATTCTAATGGCAGTACGTATATACTGTACTGTAACATTTTTACAATTTCTTTTTGTCATTTAAAAATTAAATTAAATTGCTAAGAATTCCGTAACAAAGAATTTGTTAACTGTATAATTCTAATACAAAGCCGTAACTCGGCTAGTAGTTTTTTCACCATTTGTTTTTCGCCTGTCTCCGTAATTTCCTTATGCAAGTATTAATGTCAGGCAATATGTTGAAATCAATAAAACCATTTGAGGTTTCAATGAAAATTTTTGATAACAGAAAAAATCATTGTCTTCGACCAATAATTTTTATTTTATAACAACATATCAAATATTACCTCGATTGCAAAAAAAAATTCAACATTTTTCTACTGCACAAAAATATTGAGGTAAGAATTGAAATTGTAGAAAATATTTGCATCAAATTTCTTTTTCCTAAAAACCCAAAGATATTTATTTCTGTGTCTTGTATGATAGTTCTGAAAATTCTGAGAATAGTATGTATAAGACTATTGAAAAACTTGTTACAAAAAATAAAATTCGTCTTTTAAACTAAACATACTTGGCTTTTATTACAAGATTTACTTAAAACTAAATTTTATATATTGGGAATGATGAATGATATCACGAAATAAAATATCACGTTAAACTATTAATCGATACAGCTTCGCATTATTTTATAAAGCGTTCACTTGAGTTATTGGTGAGCGAAACTACGTTCTGTACTATTAACAGATTATTTTTTTTATTTTTTTAAATGTATAGATGTGTGTGTTGAGTACTTACAATGCCATGCAAATTTTTGTACAGTTGTCGTAATATAAGAAGAACAATATTGCGTTGGAAATTGAAATGTTGCTTAAACATTGTTTAAAGTCTATAAGATAATCATATAGATTTATCATTTATAAATAAATATATAATTCATAGAATGTAGAAAATACCAAATATTACATTTTTAAAAAAAAAGTGACGATGATTCCTTGACTGCATTATGCATTCATATCATTTCTATTCATATTTTTTTTACAAATTATCTTAATTTTTATTGAGTTTTTTCATTTGTTTAATAGTGTATGTATTCAACCTCTAACAATCTGCTAAAAAAGCATCGTCACATTTTCACGATACAAATCTTAGTTCCTGATAATTTGTTATTTATCATAAAAAACAAATAACATTGTAAATGAAATTATTGCAACATTATTCTGTATTAATATATAATCGATATTAATTTTCAGTACCATATCACAAGTTTGTTAATACTTATGGTATGTTCGTAATTTTAACAATGCTATCAATTTTTGTTTAAAATTTAAACAAATGCTGATCTACTATCTGATCCTAACTCTCCGAGATTCATTTATTATTGAATAATATTTCTTAATAATTTCATCACAATGTCTCAATTTACATACTATTTATAAATAAGTTCAGCAAAAAAATTGATTGCAGTTCAATGAAACTTATAAATTTATTGAAATATTTTATAACATTGCAGTAATATTTAAGATGAAATAAAAAATTGAGGACATTTTATTTATTAAATAAAGACGCAATAAACAAAAATAAAATAAATTAAAAATTAAGATCATGCGATAAATTAAAACTGAATTGAGAGTCATCTCGAATAATTCAGCAAAGACTAAAAGAATTTTTACGATATTTGTGTAAATACTTATTTTTTATTTCTTATAAACGCGCACAATCACCAAATGATTCTCTCGTACATTATTCAGTCTAATAAAGGATAAAAGTAAAATAAGTTATCGAATTGTCATTAGCTGAGGTTCACTATTTATACATTAATTAAAGAGAGCGATAGGATAACGCTAAGTTTATCCCGGCATAATGCAACATTATCTAATTACATTTAAAATTTTCATTGTTATTTTCCTTAAGCGCACAAGTGTGGAAAAAGTTCCCACGAAAGAAAGTCTTTGCGTTACTGCTGATTAGACATTTTCCTTTTAAACGTGTAAGTAGTTTATTGCACACCCCGGCACAGGGCCAATGATTTCACTCAACGTGGCCTATTATACTTTTACATATCTATGCATATACGCAAAAGACTTTCGCCAAATCCACCTGAACTCGAGTCCAGATGTCTCGGTCACCAAGATTAATCGATAACAATAGTGTCCTAATTTATCTTTCACACACTCACTCACACATCCACACACGGGCGCAGTTCACTCCAGTTCAATCAACAATCTCGATTCGTTTTCCTACTCATTATCGAGGCATCCTTACTTTCTAGTTTCGATACCCATCCTACAGTCGTGTGCGATTTTCGAGCCTCGACTAGTAGACGTCGCATCCGACCTTTTTTTACTCCCCTTGACAATTTAATTTGACTAAGTATCGCGATGCAGCTTTTTCCCGCGATCCACTCAGTTACCGGCCGTCGTTGTACGTAAAAAACCGATTGTACCTAGTGAAAAATTGCGAAAACTGTCTACACCGTCGTTACATACTCCCTGAGTTCCAAACTCTCGACTTCCCCTTGTTGGGTCGAATCCTCGCTTCGGTCCCGAAACACGGGTGGACGCTTGATGGATCCCGCCCAACTGCGGACTTCCTCGCTGAGCGACCGCTTTCCCGGGTCTCGACCGGGAACCTCGAGCAACGCCTGAGAGCGCACCAGCTGAGGTCGTTGCCGTCGCGACTCCTGAGCGCGCGCACTCTCCTCGGACTTGGCCCGGGTGGGTCGCTTGCGCACGCTCTGATACCGAGGAGGCAGCTGCGCAGCTGTTGAGCCATTAACATTCGTCTTTTCGTTCTTCTTCTGGGGCGACCAAACTGAAGAGGAGGACTCTCGCCAGGCACCCTGATAGATGGGGAATGCCGAGATCTGGCTGAGAAGGCGCCAACGCACCTTGTCCTTTTCCACGCGTGCAGGTGAAGCCACGGGCGGGGGATTTCGCGGGGGTGTGATACTGGCGAAAGGTAACCCAGCCTGTGGCTCCTCTTTCACTGGCTCCCATACGATGTCGCCGAGGCACCGGGTTTCGCGACGTCGCGACGGTGAAATAATCTCGCAGGACGTGCACCTGGCCTCGCCAATCCTCACCTCGGGAGAGAGCATCCTGCGCGTGAAAGTCGCCTCTGGACTGCCACGCGCGTGCTCGCGTAGACTGCGGCTCCTGGAATCTTCGAAGGATCGAGATTGGTGGTGTCGAAGAGGAAGCAAGGGTTGGGTCGCGAGAGTCCAGGAGGTGCAGGATTCAAAGGAAGTGGGAGTGGAGACACCAGGACACGTGCAGCGCTCCCGAGCCTTGGTCGGGATGGTCTCGGGCACACAGAGAGTACACGTCGCTTCGTCCGCCATGTGGCTGTCCTCACTGGCGTGCTTCCGTAGTTCGAGATGAGTGTCGGGTCGCAGGGACCAGCGATCGGTCTCGACGCTGTGGTGCTTCCGCAGGTCGCCGCGCACCGATTGTCGATGCTCATCTCCGGGACTCGTGCTGCCAGCGACACAGCCTGCACAGGTTTTCGAATTGGGGTCAGCCCGGGTATTGCCGTGAAGCTCCCAGAAGATATCGGCTCCTTGACTAGCGTGCTTGCGCAGATCCCGCAGCGCGTCCTCGGGAGAGAGGAAGCTGCGGAAATCCCGGCCCTCGATCCCGCCTAACATGCACTCCGGCGCATCCAAGTCCTCGATCGTGTAGGAGATGCGAAGGAGGCGATGTTTACGGTACTCGGGACAGTCGAGCTCGGACTCCAGATGATGCTCCTCCTCGTCCTCGGAGCTGTTCAGAGACTTCGAGTCCGAGGTCAAGGCTGAGGCGCCCTCAAGGTCAAGCTGTGTGGGCAATTTGTCTTGGGCTGTGCGTCCGTTGTCAGAGTGTCGTGACGTTACAGCGCTGCCTGCCGATTCGCACCAACAAGTGCGTGTAGTTCCGTCAAGCCGCCTTGGTGGGAACTGCGAGTCCGGAGACAACGAGGCTGCTGCTCAAACTCGACAGATTCATCGTTCCGTAAGCCTGTGGACACAAAAAACTCATCCTCATCTCAGTCGCTCCGTCGATTTGACCAGTTTTACATACACGCAATAATAATTAATACTACCATCGGCATATGAGTTGCTGGTTCGTAAAAACATACGATTGCGATATTTTTTAAGCACTTGAATTGTGTTTTATACAATTTTGGTGCCTCACTTGATACGGATTTAAAATCTTTCTTCTTAGCTATCCGGTTATAATATAATTATTGTATAAACAAAAACGTATTATATTCATGAGATTCTGATGATGAAAAAGAAACAGCCAAGGAATACAAAACAAAAATAAAAGTCACACAAGATAAAATAGATGATAGATGATAGTGAACTGATGGGTAAAATGATTATGTGTAAGAGAAGATAGAATAATAATAATAAAGAGAAGATAGAAAAATGTAGAAAAAAGAAGTCATGAAGTGTAGAAAGTAATAAATAAAAGTAAGAATAAATATTGCATGACAGCAAGAGAAAAGAAACGCAAAACAAAAATAATAAAGCATTCAATTTTAATTATGAATATATAACCAGTGAAAAGTAAGGAATTGAGATAATAATTATACAAAACTCATTTGAATAAACAAAGAGAAACGGATAGAGCTAAAGAGATCACAGTAAAAAAAAATAATTATATCAATAAAAAAGGCAAGAATAAAAATATAATATGCAACATAGATACAAAATAAGTAGTGTATATGAACGTATTAAATACATGATAAATTTATATAAAAGGAAGATTGTTCATTGTTAGAAAATTATGAAAATTAAATAAGGTTATATAACTATGACTCTAAGCATAACTTTGTAGAAATAAAATTCAAAATTAACATTGTAAATTTTGTTTTGTAGAAAGAACATAATAAATATAAATATTAATAAAAATTTAATGGTATTAAAATTAATATTAAATGAGTTCCACGTCTACTTTTATTTTAACCTAATACTGTTATTACACATTTATTGGTAACTGTTTTTAGAGTAAATACACTTCAGATAATTTATATCGTTATAATATTAATATTAATATAATTATAATAATTATTGACATATTTTTATAGTTTTACAGTTCAATTAGCTTATAAATCTTTTAACGTCACGTTCTAGAATATATTAAATTTATGCTTAATTGATTAATTTATATACACATGTGTACATAAAAAATGTATACACGAACTCTAAAACAAATATTTATATTCATTTATATTTATTTTATTTCTGTTAAAAAAAAAATTAACTTTATTTAAATACAATACATTTTTAGAGCAAATAATAAGAACATATTTTGAGACCTAAATATGAAATATTCCAATTTAAGAGAATACAAAAATATTAATGTGAATAAATTTAGATACTTTTTGAAAAGTTGAGACATTGAAAATAAACTTTTTGATTCATTAAAATTTAATGTATTGACATATTAAATACTTAATTCATGTATTTAAAAAAAATTTAACTAAAATTACTTTACTATCAATTACGCTCCAATCATTTAGAAATTTAACAGCTTTAATCGAAATATTGTTACATTTACTACCACATTTATTCATTTATTATTTAAATATTTTAACCTCGATAGTCGTTTATTATTAAAACTAAAAATGAATGTTCTTTATTGGATAATTTGCAGCTCGCAATACAAGCAACCCAGTGATGGAGATAAACATTCGAACTATCAAAACAAAACTCGTCAATAAAGTATTATATTGATAATCACAAATTATTGATTCAATTGTGCAGTGTGTTATTGCTATTTAAATGATTCATTAAAAAAAAAAAAAAAAAAATGCATTATCAAACTCATGCTCTTGCAAAAGGTAAGAGAATTTATTAATTTTATGTGCGTGCCTTGAGCTCGGAGAATATCTCAGTGAAGTATCCAGGTTCACTGTTGATGCGCAGCATCTTGGAGCTCAATCGGTTGACGATTAGGAGACACCGATCCCAAAATTTATCTTTGCTGTCCTCGACAAAAAAAGGCTTCTGAGGATAGCTAATCTCATTACCCATGTAACTGTAAGACAAGTACAGGCAAGTTAGGACTGTGGCCTGTAGTTCTCGCTCCGATGCCTCCTTCCCGTCCACTAATTCACGAACGAGCATGTACACGAACACTACATTGGCCGGATTTATAAATGCCACATCCTGAAATAAAGTACGATATTATTATGATAAATGCGACAAGGCTTAAAAACCGTTCACATATCATGAAAAATACACGGAAGACCATTTTTATAAAATTAGGAACACGTGTATTACTCATTCGCAAAATTGGCCGATATCAATAAGCAAATATAGGATATAGGCTACTACTAAACATAAAAACATGGGTATAAAGAATTTTTAAACTATGCCTATGTTGTGTGGCAAAAAACGCCCCTCTCGTATAGAATAAAAGTTTCATTTAGGATAATTGATCGCATAAAGAA
The DNA here is from genome assembly GCA_018907245.1 of Eupristina koningsbergeri. Classification (NCBI taxonomy): domain Eukaryota; kingdom Metazoa; phylum Arthropoda; class Insecta; order Hymenoptera; family Agaonidae; genus Eupristina; species Eupristina koningsbergeri. The sequence continues at coordinate 194,430 of JACCHV010000151.1, forward strand.
TTGTTCCAACATTTTAAAAAATAAGATTGTAAATTAAAAGAAACTTTCTTTTAAGATATATGAAAAGTTTATACTATAAAAAAACTATTTCTATTATTATTATTATTTTTTTTTTTTTTTTAATTTCTATTGTTATGGATTTTTTCCTGTGGTCACACCTGTTGGAAGAGGGGAACCCGAGCGACATTAGAAATTAGTTTCCATGGAAAATACCTTCATTTGTTTCAAGGCGGGTGACACCGGCAATTTCGGTGATTAACGACCGATTAATAGCAACACTTGTCGTCCGAACTATACTTTTTCATCGATTTACGCATACGCGAGGCTGTGTTTCCGTAAATCGACAAATCGATCTACACTCTAAATATTGTTGTAATTATTTATTGTTAATTATATACATATATTAATATTTATATATATATATATGATATATATATATGTATATGTATATATTTAATATATATTAATATATATATGTATATGGCTACTGTTAATTAGAAGCTAGTTGGTGGATTCTAAATTTGGATTTCACGGTAACGAAGAAATTAAATTCTTTGATTAGGGAATATTTATTGATAAAATCAATTTATTAAATTCTTTTGATAAAAGATGCAAGTCACAGAAAGCGTATTTACTAAAATTTTATTATCAAGAAAAAAGAATCAAGATATCTGAAAAAACACTCTAGTTTTGGAGAACTGATAAAATTCAATTCAGGATGAATGATTGCTTTTATTTATTCACAGGTCGATGATTACGTATGCTTACATCATCTACAATGACGTTGAGTTCATGCAATACAATGTATACTTTTGTTTACGACTATCCTGTTAAAATCGATATATTTTATAACAAGATTTTATAACAGTTGGATAGTATTTAATTGAGGATGGGTAAGATATATTAAAAACATACCTTTCTTGTAATTTTGTTATTTCAAATGAATATATTTGAAAATTGTATTATATTCACCAATCTACAATAATTAATACACTTAAAATAAAAGAAAAAAATTTAATCTGTAACTTTTTTTTAAAATGCAAACAATAAAAACTTTAAATTTCTTCATGATGAATTATGATGAAGTGTTCATTTTAAAATTCATCATCTTCCAACGGCAGGTGATTATAAACTTTTAGTTAATAAAAAAAAAAGTATATGTTATAAAAAAAATTTAAGAAAAAAGAGACATATAATTTTCATTTATCCTTTAATCATTAAATTAAATTCACCAAAAAAGAGATTTACGTGTAATTTTATAAGTTTTTCAAAAATATTTTATGCGTTTGAACTGCTAATTTATAGTTTCTATAGTTTTTAGTAGTAGTAATTTATAATATTTTCAGAATACCTGATCTATATTTTCGAATTCCACGATCTAGATTGTCATAATATGCAAATAATTGCATTCCTAACCTAATTGACTGTTAAATCAATAATTAGTTATTGTCTCTGTCATTGAGCTTTGAAACTTTTGTTTTATATTTTCAAAAGTTCATGTGGCTAAACTTTTAAACTTCTTTTCATATAAAAAAAATAATTTGGAATATTTTTGTAATGCAACTACATCATTTAATCGCTACATTCCAATTAAATAATTTTTGTTTTTTTACGAACTATGTCAATTGATTACACACTAAGCAGAAAATATAAGAAAACTAGTAGAAAAAATATAAGAATAATTACGTAATATAAGCTGTGTGAAATACTTTTAACAAATTCCATTTAAAAAGTTATTTTCTATTAATTAAATTTTTTTGAAATGAAAAGTAATGTAAAAATGTGAACGAGTATTTAGGACTATTTTTTTATGTAATGAGAAAATTACGTTTACGTAATTTAAGTAATTTTGAGGATTAATTTCTATTCAAATATACCTCTTTCGATACCAATACAGATTCTGAAAAATTAATTATTGGAGTTTTATCGTTTTAACGGGTGAATAATTTCCACATAATACATCAAGGGTGATGGATTCAAATTCCTAAAAAAGGAGATTAAAAAGTTCTTTTCTCGGAATTCATGCATAATGTCCATAGCTTTATGAAAAGAGCAATTATTTATAAATGAAGATCAAAGACAGGATGTTCATAGAGGCTGCTCATAAACTGGTACCTCTATCTCTAATTACTAAATAGTGCCAGTGACTGCCAAAGGAAGTGGCTGACTACGAAATAATGGAGTGGTGAAAGCTTGCACGACGTGCGTGTCACGTCGTTTCGCCGATGAAGCAAGCCACTCCAACGAAATCAAATATATCGACTAGCAGCCTCATCCTCAGGTAGAGCAGGAGCAAGTGCGAGGGTGATCCGGGTGAATTCTATGGACATGCCACCGGCGCACTCGCGGGGTCGAGCAGGTGCGAGAGCTTTTTTTTCTTCTTTACTTTACACCAGTTTGGCCATACGAAGCTACCAACAAAAAAAGTGCCAGGGTACGGACTATCGACGACCGGTCCTTCATTCACCCAGGCCTCAATGCTTGCGTTGCATGTTAAAGATTCACTCACCCAGTTTCCGAGATGCTCGAGTTTTCTCAAAAAATGCCTTTATAACTTAAGAGGAAGCACTTGCTGTCACGCCAAGTGCCCACTATTACTAAAATTACCGATACACTTGCATATTTTGTTAAGTGTTTCACTAATTGGTAAAAGGAGATTCATTCTATAATACATGTGGGACCTGTTTCAGATTTTATTTAAATAAATAATATCTCAAGTGGTTTTTTTCTTAATTTTTTCTGTAGTGAAAAATATTTCTTGTCGATGAAATGGTTTGGAAAATGTTGTACAATTTAAAGATTAATTTAAATGAATAATTTCAATATTTTTTATGCCCTTTTTTCAAAATAAAAAGCTTACGTCAATTTAGTTATACACGTGTATTTAATGAATACAGCATTTGAATAATATTCAGCAAATATACATATATATATATATATATATAATTATACATGTATATTACTCTTATTCTCTTGTAAATTCTTTTCAGTATTTTCTATTCAAACGCAAAACTAAAGTGTCTTGTACTCTATATTTGCACATATATATCATCTTTTTATTTTTATTTTTTTTAATAATATGTAGTACTTGCAAATTCATAAGTCAATCTACTTACTACTCATAATCCAGATAAAACCATGTGAATTTTTTATTGAAAATAAAAAACATTATTTTTCAAGTTGTACATTAATGCACTTTACCTGGTAAGAGAAAATGTAACATAAAGGTACTTTTTACTAGTTCAGTCACAATATAAAACTCCGGAATAAGTAACATAAAAGTAGCATCAAACGCATTTACATATTACGTGGATGAATAAGTTAAAATTAACTCTTTAAAAGATTTGAGGACTTCGTCTGACGATGAATGATTCTTTTGTATACATACATGTATATAAATTTTATGTGTTTGGAGTATTCATGATAATACGCAAAGATTATTATAATACTGGTGATGGAATTTATATATATATATATATATAGGATTAAAAAGATGATTTAGAGTTGATAAGTAAATATTTTATATTTAAACTTAATATTGCAGTGATGGCAATTTGAACGAGGTAAAAATAGTAAATACACACATAAAGAAAATCAATTATTACTTGATCAACCAATTTTTGAGGTAAAATTAAAAATAAATTAAAGCGTTAAAAATAAAAATGTATTAAATTTTTAATTTACCTTTCTTATTTTACATAAAATAACCTTTGTACAAAAGTATTGTATATCGAAATAAGTTTAAAAAAAATAATTCATGAGCATTTAATATTAAATACTCTTTATATAAAAAATTATAATAAAATCTCATTTCCCCGGGGATTTAAAAATTTCATAGAAATTTAACTTTGAAGGCATTCTTCATTGGATTCAATTTAAGAATGCATTAATTCTTGTAAAGAACTGTTAGTAAAAGATTAACGTATCTAGTTAAAGCAACATTGGATGCGCTGAATAATAAATTTTTCAACGTTCTCATGCAGAGAAGTTGAATAATTTTGCGAGATTTATAAAGTAGATACAGAGTTGGAAAATTGGATTTCGCGATTAAAAATATGCGAGCGAATCAAGTAAATCCATAGGACAAATACCGAGCTCCGTCAAACGGAACAGCATTAATACGGAAATGAAAAGCCCCGTGGAAACTTCGTATTTTCCGACCCAAGGTTCAAAGTAGGTCAGGTCTGGAAAAATGCGGTCCACGCCAGATTCACGTAACCGGAAAACCGAGATAATTGTTGCAGCAAAATCTACTTCAGGGCGGTGGCGAGGGTGCGGGACTCCGAGGGTGTGGGCTACGTGCCAACCAGGGAGACGATGTAACTTGCAGGGCCTCGCCAGGGGTCGATATCCGAAGGTGAGCGCTCGAGGATCCCCGGCCCTTAACCGTTCAATGTGTGCGGGCGCGTACGTGTGTGCGCAGCTCGTAATACCAAATATTCGCCAACTTTTAAATTATTTATTTCTGAAAAGTTTTACTGCGGCAACGAAACCCGCATCATATCGAACAAACTGAACTCGACTTATTTCCCATTTCCCACTGGAAGTTTCCTGGGTTTTCAATACGGCTAATTAAAGAATAATATCTGTTTCGAGCCAGGTTGCGTTCAGTTTTAAGTAGTTGCGTGTTTATTGATTATTCTTCACTGGAGCTTCAATTCCAGCTATATATTCTGAGAAATACACTGCTATTGTCAATTTATTCACGAATAATAATGAATTTACCATTAATAATTTTTATAATTACATATAAGCTATATACTAATTTTAATATAGGTAATTTTAATAGAGGATAAGTAGTCATTAAAACTTTTGGTTAAACATATGTAATTGAAATGCAATTAAAATTTATTTAGCTAAAATAATCAATGGATTACTAAATCAAAGTTATAGCTTGTATAAAATATATTAAATTTCTATTGCATAACGAATTACATTTTAATTCATTCAATTATATTTTATGATTTTCCTAATTAACATTATATTTTACCTCATACATTATACACATATCAAAACGAAACCTTTGAATGGAAGCCGTATGCGTGATTAATATTTATAAAATTTTGCATAAGCTTTTGAAATTATATATTATTACGTTTCTTGTAACAAATTTTTTAATTAATCAATAAACTTTATAAATGTATTAAAAGTTTACATTGTACGATGAAAGTAGTGTAATTTTTTAATTTAATTTAAAACAAATATTATTTATGCATGCATATTCAATTGTCAAATATTAAAATGATGTTGTTGATACAATTATAGTGTTAAGCTTAATTACATAAGTAAAATTTTACAAGTTTTATATATACTATACCGAAAATTTCCCTAAATAAATTAGATTAATCTGATATCTACATATAATAAAACTATAGTTTGTAATAAGTATTAATTTAGTTTTTTCTTTTCTTGCATTAGGTTAATTGTATTGTAATGTTCCTTCTCCTTCATTAATATTCATTAAGCAGAATTTCCATTATAACTCCAACGTAATTAATATACAATTTTATGAATAAATAGAACAATCAACTATTTATTATTCTAATTTTTCAGCATAAACTTCTTTATATTTTATATTCTATGTTTTGTATAATGGTTGTCAATAAAAATTTGTTAATGTTTCTATTGTACGTTTAGAATCTGAATTTAAAATTATTGTACAGTAAATGAATAAAGATAAGCTAAATTACAATTTAATTGACCTAAAATGATTTTTAATGAAAAAAATTTTATCATTTACTTGGTATAAGTTCAATATTGTATAGAAATAAATTTAATTTTTTATTACAATTTAATCATGAATAAATTCTTTTTTTTCTTAATTTGAATTTATATTTAAATTGAGCTATAAAAATGTAATATAAAACAACAAATCATAATTTTCATAAAAGTTGTATGATAACATAGGGTTGAGGTTGCTTTATCTGAAGATTCTTCCATACGCTTTAATAAAGAAAGTTTATTTTTCAAGATAATGTAAATGTATTAAATATTAGAATAATAGATTATAGTCATTTCGTTTATAGTTTAAAAAAAAGCTTGTGTTAGGTTTCATATAAATAAAACAATTTTTATTAATAATTTAAAACTTATTAACAATAGTTTTATAATCTAAATTTTAGTTTTATACAATAATTTTTTTGTTTAGTTTTTATTTATTTATAATCTGATGTCTACAAAATAATATAAAAAGCAATTCTTTAATTATTTGTATTATTTTCTATGTATACGTGTAAATTTAGTATTATTATACAGTTTCAAATAAAGCAAAATTGATAAAAATATATTGTCATTAAAGTTTAATAATAAATAATTGATATTAAACATTGACGCGACTGTGAATTTTACGTATTTTTCTTATATAAAAATACAATACAATATAGGACAGTTATTTATACGAAAATAAATTTTATTAACATTTAATAAAAGTCATTGTACGTATACGTTTATATGTGAAGGTGTCAAAGTCACTACATTTTTTCAATCGTAGAGTTTATTTTTAAAAAATTTCAAATCGAAATACTGAAATACGTCAGTAGTTGAGAATTGAAATTGAATATTGGAGGTAGAATTTTTCGTGTACAATTTGGCTCAACTCTTATAGCGTCAACTCGGAAATGCATAGAACGCATTTTGAATAGGCCAACCTCGCTTCGGATTTTCTTTTTATCCGCAAAGCTAAAAAAAGCGCGAAAATTGAAATGCACGACTCGAGCTTGACATTCGCGAACATCCGACTGTTTTGGCTTCGCGGCCTTTAAATTTCAAAAGAGAAGCTGATGCTCGCGAAACATGTGCTTTCGCGCAAAGTAATTAGCGCGTTAAGTAACAAGCTCTAAGCTCTAGCCAAGTGCCGGTAAACCTTCACGTACACTTGTAATTAGATTTCAATTTTTATTTGACAACATTATTTATCTTAATTCGTAATTCGTAATTCGCTCGTCTGGACCAAATGCAATATTCTCGTCGTTTGAAGGGCCGCGTGTTGCATGTGATGCTGGTCAAGCTTTCGCGCGACAATAACCGGGATTATAAGATCGCAGACTCGCCATACGTGGCCGAGACACAACAACATCTTAAAACAATGACGCAATGTTTACAGCGGAGCTCCGAATTCCGTTTCCCGAAATTACACTCTCTGGACGGGACGACTTATTTTTATTAACCATCAAGTCTGGTCTTCAGTGGTGTGTCGACAATATTTCCCGTCAACCTGTCCTTGTTTTTTTTTTATCGATTTTTACTGTCATATTCATAAAAAATGCCCCGTAATGTGGATAATATCGTTACCCTAATCCATCGAGAATTCATGAAATAATTATCACTTGTTATATCAAATGGATCGAAAAATAAATTTTGACGCAGCTTTTCATATTTAGGTTTTTGATCGATAACATTGTGCACATAAATATACTAGAGAAATTTTATATTAATTCAACGATTCTCTAGTTAGGTATTTATAAATATTATACCGCTTTATTGCGTTGAATTGTTTTTTTATTAGCATCAGTGCAGTCGCATATTTAGAATTAAATTAAAGAAAATTAAAATTAAAAATAAAATTATTTTTTTTCATTTTTATATTAATTTCTTTTAGTGTTATTTAATTTTTTTTAAGAGTTTCAATGTTTTATAATTATTTTAAAAATGTTGTGGGTATCTTTATATCAAATTAACTTTAATCGAAGATGAAGGAAAAAATATATATTTAATTTGTTCATTCTTCTGACAATTTTTACGAAAACATACACAACGTTTTTTAAAGAATTGAAAGATATATTTAATAATATATAAAATTATATTCAACAATACGTGCATAAAATAAGACTTACAATTCAAAATATATATATTTTAAGTTACTTCAATTCAAAATTTAAATCTCTAATGTAAATCGAATACAAAATGTTTTTTTGGGAATTTTATATTGCAAAATAATTACTTAAAAATATTTAAATAAAAAGAATTATTTAATGAAGTATAATACAGAAGTTCGTATGTTTAATATTTTCAGTATTTTGATCTCTTGTAAAGATAAAACTTTTAGGGCATTATTAACTTACGTAGAAGTTTACTAAAAGATATTTACAAGTTGTAACAATATTTTCTTTGAGAAAAGTGTCATTATATTTTTGAAAGATATCTTACTCTATTTAACATCATTATTCATACAATAATAACAGTTCTTTATCATAGTCAAGATAACAATTGAAATATTTTATATTATTTATTATTGTTGTATTTAGTTATGTTATTCATTATATTAATTCATTATATTGCAATTTATATTTACATATCGTAATTTAAGTATAAGTAATTAAAAGAATTAATAATTTGCAGTCGATGGTATCAATAATATATTCTCGACTAAACATATTAATTAATTTATAGTAAAAGAATTCATTCAAAATTCGTTTAATTTTAGTAAATAAATCATACATTTATATGAATAAATAAAATTTATATTTATTAAATTATTAATTTGATAAACATGTACCAAATTTGTCTAATTGAAAAATGTTTTGGCCATTCAAAATTCAGTAATTTTTGTTGGTTTACATATATTTTTATACAATCTAACTTGTTATTTAAAAAAAAAAATGAATATAAAATTTTAATTTTACTTCATAACAGAATCAATTGAATGTATAAGCACAACATTTTAGTGGATCTTAATAGCCAAAATTTTTCTGTTATATTTGAAAATACAATTTAAATTCCATTGAGATGTGGAAATATTTTGCCATGAAATCCACGGATTAAAGTTGAAAATGGAAATAGAAATGGAAACGGAAATGGAAATTACTGAGTGACTTGCATATACCTAGTTTTCCTCGTTTAACAATCCAAATGACTTTGAAAAAGAGCTTTACAGAGGCTTACACTGCAAATTGGTAGCAAAGCTGAACGAGGCAAGAGAACGGACACAAGTACACCCATACACTCACATCCCAGCACATCACTCACCCTTGACTGATGAGGTTTGAGTAGCTTACGTGCGCTATCGATTGGTCGTGGTGCAGCTCTTGATTGAGGACAAGCTGCTGCAGTTCCCCGGGATATGCCGAGATTCCCAGGAACCCATTATCTCCTGGTGCAAGAGTGCAGTCGAAGAGTATGGGACCCTTTCACGAACCCGTTATTTTTACGCTTGCCTGTCTCCCGCGACTGTAGGGCTTTGCATGGGCGCAAACAAAAAAAGAGAAGCTGAAAGGGTTCTGCATTCGTTATCCAAGGGACATGTTTGTGTGTATCCCGAAACTCTCTTTTGCTTTTTATCTTTGAATACTCGCTAGTCTGACCTTTGTGGACGACCCGCTAACGATTCTTTCACATGAGCCCAAGAGATTACCAGATAAATTCTGCGTCAAGGGCGGCCTTGAATCCATCTTTCACCCACGAAAATCAATCAATTAGGTACTTCGATGATCGATCATTATTAATTTCAAAGAAATCTTCCCTCCTGACAAGACATTTCTCGAAATTCTACTTGGCTAAGTGAATCATCTTCTTTTTTTGTGCCTTTGTAAGCTTGAAAAACTTTGTACAATTATCGTAAATTATCTAATCGATTACTTACCCAATCGATTAGATTTTAATATATATTCGCTCCTTTATAGGAATCGGGAATGGAGACTGAGCTTGGTGAATTATGATGTGAGTGATAGCTGTAATAATAATTACATTCACATCTGCTCAAAGCGTAGTTACGTTTAATTTAAAGAGGATATAGGGAAATTTTAGTTCATTTACGTACAAAGATTTTATCATTAAAGAGGAAGTTTTGCGGGCGCGTAAATCAATAACGAAAGTCACGGAATGCGCACGTTTCGCAATTGGAAATGCGACGTTTCGTACGAGTTCGAATTAAAAATTGAATCTCCCTCATGGGCACTAAAACCAAAAAGCCGGCTTGCGGTTCCCGTAACCTGATAATGAAGCTCAGGTGTAGTTCGGGGTTTTAGTGCCGAGCGATAGAAACGAAGCCCCTAGTGGTGTTTCCGTGTGATATGCGAAAGTGATCCCCTCACTTTTGATGCCCCACACATAGGTGCCCACGAGCAGAAACTCTGTCTCTGAATTCGTACATGTGCTTGTATAATATTCGGATTTATTTCTCTCTCTCTCTCTCTCTCTCTCTCTCTTTCCCTTCTGCTATCGGAAAATTAATGCTATTTATTATTTTCGTTTCAATACTTGAATTGTAATATAAAATCTGTAGACCTAAACAAAATGAGTAGAGTTCTTATAAAGGGGCAGAGGAATCGCAAGTGTGAATCAAATTATCTAGACACTCATCTAAATGCCTAAACTAATATCACGGGGAAAAGTGTGTTTCGCGAAGGAAAATAAATTCGTAAATCCTACCATTTTGAATCTAGGTTTAACCAAATTCAAAGTTATCGTTTGAAGGAATAATTTCTTGGGTTTATAAACTAAATAGAAGTTTAAAAAAAATATATAGAAATCCAGTATTTACTTTAAAAAAAAAAAAATTAAACTTAAAAGCAAACTTTTAGCGCCTAATCTACAATTTTTTGTATGAAAAAAATAATATCCCAAAGAAGAATAATAATCTACGATAATGTGCTATGAAAATTTAATGATAACCTCTAAGGTGGATTATTTAACAAAGACTTTAGATTTTAATACATTATGAAAGTTTCATGAATTATTGTAAACTCCTCACCAAAGAAGAAGAATAAACTTTTTCAATGATTAATTTTATGCTCAAACGGTATGTCAATATTAAGTGAGATTCATATTGATTAAGTAGATTACAAAATTGTTATTTAAGACAGACGACAAAAATAAGGAAAATTTCAATAATACAGCCCCCAGTAATATTTATCGTGCTCGGTAGCCAATGTTAATTTAGCAAAGTATTAAGTTTCTACTGATCAAACATCCGATTTCTAGAAATAGAAATGTGTGTATGCAGAATAAGGGTCGAGCCAACACGACTTTTTCTTTATGCTTAAAGAAGAGAGACGAATTAGGTTCTGACGCGCGTAAAATCGAAATGCCGTCCCAGGGTGACGTGACGTATATCTTATCTTTCGGGGTTGGGATTCGATTTTTGAGGTCCAACTTCACTGCTTGCACATCATTCACATGTTAAGCTAACGGATGAACAAAAGATAGGATAATTCTGATAAATATAATAAATTACGAGTCTGTGAATGTGGAGAGTAGACATGCTCAGGGTCTATTATCGTTTGTTGTATTTATACACGGGCACAAACATTTCATACAAACGAATAAATTTCTCTCAATATCATAAATCGTTGGAAGGCTTTTAGCAAAAAAATTAAGTAATACGGATGTTATTTCCCATTGATCTTAAATACTTTATGCTTTTAATGAAATTTGAATATTTATTTTGTGATTAAGGAAGATAAATAAAAAAATTTATTTCTTTACTTCCGTTAATATTATTTCGAAGAATAAAAATAATTTTTCTCAGTCAAGCATATTATTTTATAAAATTTAAATATATTAAATTATATTTAAATTATTTATTTTTAAAAATCTTAAATAAATATTTTCAATACCTAGTGAAATGCAATTTTACCCATAAATTATTATTCATATACGAAATACAAAAGTATCTATTTTTAAAAATTATAATCTTCTTAAATTATCTACACAAAAAAATATATTATTTCAACTTTTTTAATGAAGCCCTACTTACTAAATACATGAACTGGAAACTAACGGATACATGGATTAACTAACTACCCTTCTCGCAACTTTCTGTACATATTAATTAAAAAAATTTGCTGAACATTTTTCTAAACTTATTTTAAATTTATGTGAAGTTTTTAAATTACTTTGTTATTCTTTTCTATTATAATATTAGTCTATTTTTAATACAATTCTATTAATATAAAAAACAATAATAACAATAATAATAGTATTAAAAAAATAATAATAATAAAATAATAACAACAACAACAATAATAATAATAATAATAATAATAATAATAATAATAAATATAAAAAACAAAATAATAAAAAATAGTAAAACAAAAGAATTTTTAACGATACAAATTTTTTTGAATATAAACTTTTATCGAGTGAGAAAGAATAAATTTATTTTACAGATCAACTGAAATAAAAAATTCTTTATTGAAATGCTATCACAATAAAATCTTTTTCAAAAATATATTTTTTTTTTACAAATCTTCATTTTTTAAAACACAATACAAGTAGCAGTTTTTGAATAAATAATACAAAAATAATTCCTCAACTGCATCAAAATTAAGTACACTATTATTTTTTTAAATAAATTTGTATTGTGTCTAAATTTAAAAATTTTTTGAATTATTTTAAACATAAAATAAAATTTTAATTAAAATTTATGATTATCATTTAACAAAATATACCTGGTAACTAAAAAATGTTTTTTAGGGTACTTCTTTCTAATTATTTGTAATTAAAATTATAGTGTATATTAATCATAAGAAATGAATCGTAAAGGAATTCACTAATAGAATTCTAAATCACTTCAATTTCAAAGTTAGTTTTATGCTATTAAACATTAACTTAGTTAGCTAACTTAATTTGAAGTTACACGGTAAATTGTACACATTATCTAATTAATATTGTCTTTTTACATAAATGAAGAGAAAATAATTCTTAAAACATTTATCTTTGCTAAAAAAAATTTTTATTAACTTATCTTCAAATTTTTATCTATTTCTACAATTAATTAATTATATTTTCATGCCACTTTGTTAATTATGAATTATTGTAAATAAATTGATAAAGCATGACCAATAATAATGTAGTATAATTCCGAATTTCATTTAAAGATTATAAATATACGATTATTAATACAATATATTTATAAAATATTTTGAAATCAATGTATATTATATTTGGAAAGATGTCTAAAAAATTTATTTAAAAAATTAAATGGTTTTGCCTACAAATTTCTCCGTTATCACGTTTAATATTGCAGGTACAAAAGCTTAATATGAAATACGAGAAAAGTTTCGTAAGGCCCGTTGAAAAAATAAATGGTAATGTAATTTACATGAATCAACATAAAGTTGAAGAATATATCAAAAAGCGTTAAAGGAGGTTTAGCAATTTGTGAAAGGGGATGTGGATAGTATTGTAGAGCTAGTGTACATTACAAGGGAAAGTCACGTGGCTTTGCGGGAAGGCCCTGTTTGCGACTTTTCATGGGGTGAATTCTCATGTGATTCCATGTGTGCTTAGAAATGTGCAAAGCGATGCTGAGCTAGTCAACGGGACTGATGTATTGGGAACACACTCTAACATACTCTCGACCGCATCTCTCTCTCTCTCTCTCTCTCTCTCTCTCTCTCTCTCTCTCTCTCTCCTTTTCCCCTCTTTTGTACATTCCCGTATCTCAAGCATTACTATACAACTTTGCAGACTTTAATTGGAGGACGCCAACTATTGGGGTAGTTTGAGACGGGGCTGCGCATGAATTATGTGTATATATATATATATATATATATATATATGTATGTATATGTATATATGCATTCATGAGAACAAGAGAGGAAGGGGAGCGAACGAAGAGAGATGAACGAAAAAGCATGTAGAAAATGAGAGGCAAAGGAGACGAGAAAATACTTTTGAGTCATAATATTCATGATTAAATAAAATATTTATCAAAATCATTGAGAATTTCAAATTTATTTTACTCTCTTTTTTACTAGTGATTTGTCAATCTCTCTTGAGAAGTTAATAAATATAATATTTATGCTTGGTAAAAATAGATAAAAATGTTTAAGCAAACAGCTCCCATTTTAATTGGAATTCATATTTGAAAATAAATTTTTTTTAATTTCATATGATAGTAGCCAAAGAATCCAGAATCATGAGTCTATGCGAGGGCGCGTGTCCTTCAATTTTTAATGCACGTGCTCTACCGTAAATTAATTATTAATAAATACATGTATTAATGTAAATTTTGTATTTATGAAAGATAAACCAAGCCAATAATTACAAAGACATTGTTTTGTCAATTAATTTGAAAGCATTATGAGTTGTTTGTATTAATTGCGTTAACAAGAGTTTGGTTAACAACGCGCAAATAGCGAGTAAGTTGTGTGGATAAATTAGTAGAGCAAAGCTCAGGAATTCTACTTGTTCCATCCGGCAACGTATAAATTGTCCCTTTGAAATATTAAGCAGGGAAGGGCGGATAATCCAATTTCGTGGAGTGAAATACGGTATTTGCGCGTTTGGAAGCCACGGATGGGTGGAAGCTCGGTTAGGAAGCGCGTTCGAACGAAATGATGCACCCCAGGAGTCGGGACCCGGGAGTCACCGCCTCTCTTTCGTGGCTAGTGCAGGGTCAAATTGTAATGTCGGCCACGTGACATATTGTCGCTGGAGTAGCTGCCGTGCGCGTGATTCTCATTAGGAACTGCTTGAATTCCCCCGTGGATGCAATGTATAGCCGAGGAAGGACGTCGTCTACGCGTATCGAATAAAACCAACTCCCCCTGCCTATTTTCTTACTCCTCGAAATGTGCCTTTAGTTCCAAGCAACGACCCCTACTTGCTTTTGTCGCTACGCGGTGTCTTACACCCCCTGCACCACTAGCATCCACTCCGTCTATAGTTTGGAAAACATTGCAATCACACACACGCTAGAGCAACTATTGCATGGGGTGTCCCAGATACATGCCGAGTAATATTTCGAAAAATATTTGAAAAATACGTTTCCTGCTTAACTATTGCGCCCTCGCAACTGCAACTCAAAAAATTTATCGAATTCCTTTTTTTCCTTTTCGGGAATTGGTCGTTTAAATTGTTTACTAGCTTTTGCTTCCTCTTATATTCGCCACTATACGTTTCAGTCAAATATTGATTCTGAAAGACCTCAACTCTACTCTTCTTATTCAATAGGTATATCATTTTAATTAATTTTCATATTAATATTTTACAGACGGCATCGAGAATGTATCAAGTAATTGCTGATTCGTGTTCATTCCAGTATAATAAACAAATAAAATTTATTACTTTTTAATCAATTTAATGAGTTAAGACTTAATAATTACTTTTTGAATATTATTAGAATATATTTTTTAACTAGTACAATTGACGTTATGTAAAAATATATTTATTTTATATTCAAGTAAAAATAATAGTAATAAATGAATTATTATTTTCTACAATCTTTCATTTTTTAACTAATAAAAATAGTAAGACATTTTTACTTTGATAATTAAAGGCTTTGTTAAATAAATAGAAATAAATAAATTTTCATTGTTTTGTAAAAAAAGTTTTCTTTATGCAAAAAATAGCATATGAAAAAATTATTATGAAACATTAAGAAAATTGTAAAGTTTGAAGGAAATGTTGTATTGTAAGCTATTTAATTACAATATAAACTTTATGTGTGCGCATTTGTGGTTTAAGATCAAAACATTATTGTACATTTACTGCAAACATAAATATCATTAAAGCAAAAAAGTAACATTTCGTATTTATAAGAATTGGGCGAGTAGAAAGTTTTAGTTCGAAATAAAAATTTATTATAAAAACTTAAGTCACGTTGAGCATACGTTTATTAAACCCTTGAGAGACTATAAAGAAATTTTTTCTATGTAATACATTCAATCTAGTTATGTTCGCATACAAGTAGTGAACTTTTCAATGATAATAATTTTTAGTAATAAAATTAATTGAATTACGTATTAAAATAAGTCATTGCAAAGAAACATATTGGAAAATATTATGTAAACTTAATATTATAATATTTAATATTGTAGTTTATACTTAATATGATGCAATGGCAATATCCATAAAAGCTACAATACATTTAATAACTAATCCAACTTATCTACTCATGCTACTTAATTTCGGTGTAGCTAAATAATAAAATTCTAATGAGTCATTTTAATTTTCATTTAGGAATCATCAACAAATAAATAGTATAATATTAAATTTTGCACAACTTAATTGCCTCTCAAGGTGCCAAGAAATAAATTCTGATGACATTGTTGTGGAAATACAATTGTTGAAGGCCTTCGAAATCTTGGAAATATTTTCCATGACTCTTTAGGCTTATGCCTCGAAAAATGCAACAAAAAGAGAGAGTAAAGACGTACAAGGGAAGTAAAGTGGATAATGGAATTATAGAGAATTGTCAGCGGTAAATAAAAGTGATAAGGGGAAGGCGAAGGGGTGGGAAAGCACGAGGTAAGTGAAGGAGATCGCTCACCTGCCAGCCCTGGAGCAATAGGCTCCGGTCGACCGTCCGCAGCCACATGACCGCGTCGCCCGCTTGGAAGTCCCTCAACTTTATGCACTTGGCCTGGAGGTAGATGCCCAGACATTTGAGTAGTTCCGAGGTCGAGGCCTGGATGACCGTCTTTCGCGACGTCGGGGGTTGGGGCTTCTGCAAGATCTTCTCGCAGGTCGTGCTCTGGAGGGTGTGATTGTTGTTCGAGATCGGCGGCTTCGTCTGATACGAGTAAAAGGACGAGTTCATCGATGGAGCAATCGTCGATACCTGCATCAGAATAGCGGAGGGTGGGGTTGTGAATTTTGCTTTTCTGCGGATTCTTTTTCCGGATTTCTACTAAATTAACGCGTGGAATTTCTTATGGATTCGTGTCCTTTGAACAAATTCCCAACGCTCGAAGCTTTTAATTTTTAAATCATCCACAGTGACACAATACTTCGCTTTGATGGGATTTCAACTATGGCTGATGCTGTTAATTGTAGTTCTTTAGATGTAATAGAGATAATTTAAGCGACTAATCAAATTACTTTGTAAATACGAGAACCAAGCACCAAGTGCAAATAGTAGAAATGACAATTAAAAATTCATTTGTTAATAATAATTTTGGAATAAAAATGGCTTCTAACAGTTATTTGCATTGCAAAAGGAAAAAATCATGTATAAATTTCATTTTTTATATTTCCGTCTACAATTTTTTTTTTATTTATGTAGAAACAAAAAAATACACAGTGTTAAAATATATGTATATACTGAATATTTAACATCAACTTTTATTAAATTAATATTATTTAAGTCAAAAATTTTAAAACTATATCAATTAATTAATATATATATAACTAACCAAATAGAATTGGATTTCATTATTTACCAAATAATGTAATACTTTTTTGTATAGTGGAAATTTCTTGTTATCATCATCATCATCATCATCATTATTATTATTATTATTATTATTATTATTATTATTATTATTATTATTATTATTTTGACCCTTTGAAAACACTAAACACTTTTTTAGAAAGACATTTTAATGGAGGAGTCATTAAATTTCAAACCCAAAGCATAATTTTTAATTAATTAGTTGAAAGACTGTTTTTTTACGATATATTTAAAATAATTAATATAAAATATAAATATATTTCAAATATACAAAAATAAAAAATGGATTTATTTTACAATAAAATACATTACATTTCAGTGATCTTTTATTTTCAATACTCTATATAAGAATTTAATCTATTTTTAATAAATTTTTATATAATAGATAATATTAAAATTAAGATTTAATTTCATCTTTAGAATTGAACGCATTAACTTCATTGAAAAAGTAACTGACACTTATTGTACGCATGAATTTTTATTTAAATTTTATAAATATCTTCAATTAATAAAATTTTTATTAACTTTATGAACATCAACATTATATATAGTATTTTATTTGTATTTTTAACGATATAATTGTTCATTTAAAATCTTTTTGTTGGTAGAATTTACATTGATAGCGAATTGATCATATGATGTTATTGAGTTATAACTATTAAATAACTTTTGTACAAGTATAGGTAGTGCGTCAAAATATATACAATTCTCTACAATTTTATTATGCAAAAAAACTGTTGGAAAAATATTGATTGTTATTAACAAATTAATAAATTAATATTAACGTCTACTAAAGAAATT
This sequence comes from Eupristina koningsbergeri, assembly GCA_018907245.1. Classification (NCBI taxonomy): domain Eukaryota; kingdom Metazoa; phylum Arthropoda; class Insecta; order Hymenoptera; family Agaonidae; genus Eupristina; species Eupristina koningsbergeri. Next base: position 212,347 of record JACCHV010000151.1, read on the forward strand.
GTAATTGAAGTAGACATAAATTTAAAATTTTAGTTAAAAAAATATGCTTCCCCTAATATTAAGGAAGAAGAAGGAGGAATAAAAATATGATGGATGTGGACATGAATATTGCCAATGATCCATCATTTTATCACCGTACAACTAGCCATATATTTAAACGATCGTAGTTGAATTGACCAATGTAATCGCCTGTACGCGCCATTACCGATGGACAAGTCATTACATCTCGAGCATTAAATATATAAGAAATCTCGTTTTGGAGGAGCCGCTCTGTTATTAAATTTATTAAATGCCTCCTACGAGTAAAAATAAAAATGGAATAAAAATAAATATCCAAAGAATTGTGCGTGTAATGTAAATAAATGAACGTAACGCGGTAAAGCTCGAGTTCTGTCGATAAAGGGGAAAAGCTCCGGGAACGATAAATCTATATTAGTTCATGCGCAGTTGTGAAAGCATGCTAGTCCAAGCTAAAGGGCAAAGACCATAAGAAGTAAACTTACTTGGGGCATTTGTATGTTCTTGTTTTTATCGGTGACGGCAATGTTGTCCAATGGTTGCCTGAACTTGATGTTCTTGTTCTTATTGTCCAACTTCTTTTTATTGTTGTTGGCCGTGCTAAATCTCTTCCAAGAAAGCGCTCCGATAATGAGCGAATTCTTCTTGAGATTCTTCTCCAGGGCGCTCTTCTCCGATATAATCCGGGTGTTGTCATTATTGTTGAGGTTTATGTTGTTGTTTTGCAGCGAACTGTTGTTTATCGGCGGGTGGTTCGTCGTTTGCGTCGCCCCGACCGTTACGACAACGTTCTTATTTTCCCGGTTCTTTACATTGTTCAATTGTTCGTAATTAAAATTGTTGAAGGTAAAGTTACCTCCTACCGAAGGGTGACACGAGGGACTTGAAGCCAAAACCGAGCCGTGCCGCTCTCGAGGGCTAAAGGACAGTACCGTCCCCATGTTGTCGTTCTGTTCCTTAGGCTCTTTGGATTCTGTGTTGTCCTTGGGCTCGTTGGAGTCGGCGGGTGCCTTGTCCTCCCTGGCTTCCTTGGCTTCGTTAACCTCCTTTACCTCCTTTAGTTCCTTAAGTTCCTTGCTGGACCTGCGCGGGGGCTGGGGCTGAATGCTGGGCTGAGCTTGAACTCGGGATTGGGACTCGATCGACTGACGTCTCGAAGGTGGCCGCGGTGGACTGCTTGTTATGATTCTAGGGGGCGGTGGTTGAACTCTAGGTATCGAGATCTCCCGGGGGGGTCCCGTCAGCGAGGTCACATCCTCCGGCTCGACGGCCTCCTCCACGACGGGACCCACAACCTCGCTCAGCCGTCCTCCCAGCCTGGTGCCGTGTAGCCTCGGGCAGGTACACGAGACCGCTCCTCTGTCCGCCTCGCCTAGGGCACGTCGCAATCAATAACTGCGGACGAACTCGTCCTCTGCCTTGGAAGGTGGCCGCTATCGTGCCCTAGGGAAGTCGTCGCGCACTAAGAGATGTCAGACGGCACGGAACAAAATGGCGCGTCCAATCGATCTTTCTCTTTCTCTCCTACTCTTAGTCTGGCATCGAAGGTTACTCGTACTCCAATCTTTCTCCCAGAGCACGAGGATCCACTTCAGGAGGATTCAGAGCCCTTCCTCGGCGCCTCGCACTCCGGAGCACGGGATCGCACGGAGAAGAGGCTCGAGCGTCCTCAGAATTTAAAATCCAAGATCGGGGGATGCTTGGTGTGCGACTGTTGTTTTGAAAGTGCTGGACCTCCCTCTGTCCGTCCAACTTTCCCTCCCTCGCAGCGCGCCGCCGCGCACCGCGTAGAGAGCAGAATCGTCGGGGCGGAAGAGCGAGAGAGACGGAGCTGGTGTTGTCGTAGTGCTGGCGATGTTGTGCACTGCTGCTGGTGGTGTTGTGCCTCGGTGCACTGCTGCAAAGGCGCCAGCAGTGTCTAGGCCAGCCAACGCCACCCTAACGCCGGATACAACCCTGCGCGCGCAATCGTTCGATAGACGCGTGAACCGTCACTGCCACCGTCCTCCTCCTCGTCTTCCGCGTCCCCCGTCCTCGTCGCCGTGGCTATCGTCGGCTCGCTGATGCCGGGCCAGTGAGAGAGAGAGAGAGAGAGAGAGAGAGAGAGAGAGAGAGATAGACGGAGCAGGAGCACCGCGACGGCGCACCACGCGCACCCTCTCCGTGGGGCGAGAGAAGATGTACACGCCGCCGCCGCCTCCGCCGGCCACACAGTCACGAACCGAACCGACTTTTCCTTCCTGCCGTCTTCTGCACCTCGAGGATTTCGCTTTATGAAGCTCCCGTGACCCATGACCCTACCTAGGTCATTAAAGGGAGACCGAGATTTCACTTCCTCCTCACCCTGTCCAACCCCCCCCCCCAACCGCTATACAGAACGCCCGCATCTATTGAGCAATTCCTTGCCACTGATACTCGAATTCATCAAAATTATGTGCACATATTAATTAAATCGTTAATCAACCAAACCCCGAGTCATTTATATGTAATTTTCCGATTTATACCCATCCCTACATGTATAATCAAATATATTGAGCAATTATAAATTCCTGACGTAACTCCAACTTCGGCTGCACGTGCAATCATACTTGAACTCGAATATTTCGTAGCAAAATATCATAAATAGAACCAAGTGCAGGATCTAAATTTTTTATTCGGACTCCCTCAGCTCGGCCTGCACACTTACACTATTACGTATAATTACTTAACACTTTACCTTTTTTCCTGTTTTGCATAGCTTGTAAAATCGATATTACAATTTTCTCGAAAATTTACGCTATGGAGAGTGTGTAACGAGAAAACCACGTAATTTAAAAAAAGAACTATTAGAATTCTTCATTACACATGATTCTTCATGAAGCAAAGCCTCAATTACTCAACATTATTTTATAAATTACTAGCGATGTTATCTGTTTTTTGATTCCACGCGATAGAATAAATGGTATTTCCGGAGATACAGATACGCTAAATCATAATTAGAGCTTCATTCGATATGTTATTATTTTATGTTTTAGGCTTTTTTATCCACAAATTAATTACGTACACAATTTATGTTTTCAAAAAGATAGTTAAAAAAAACAACAAAATTTTTGCCGTATTATATAATCATGCCGTACTATAAATGTCACAAATAAAATTTTTTATGAGACTGTTTTCGAGAATTTAATTTAATACAATTTTAACCAATTAAAATTTTTATTGAAAAAATTTTATTGCCTTCTATTTAAATTACTTATTTAAATGTGTAGGTATTGTTATTAAATATAAAGTATTTTAACATCATCCCATATATATATAATATCGAAACTTGAAAAATTTTATATTTATATTTTATAATTGATAAGTTCAATACATATATATATATATATTCAATACATGATATATCATTTTTATTTAAATTTTAGAAATAGAATAGACTAGAAATATAAATATTCAATGAATTTGAAAGAATCAAGTTTCATTCTCACATTATTACATTAATCTTTAATTGGTTGAAATTGGTTAAATAATAACTATAGATTAAATAATATTTATACAATTTTTTTTTTAATATTTATTGAATATAATATAAATGTAGAGATATATAATAAAATTATAAAATATTTTTAAAATTATAATATATAAATATACATTTCAAAAACTTTATCCATTTTAATAAAGTGTTGGAAATATATAAAAATTGAAATTTATTAAGTCTAGATTAAATATATATAAGTATTTATACACATCATGCAATACTTTGACATACTTCATAATTGAGAGTTTAAGAATTCAAATTTAGACATCGAAAGCAATTGTCTTAGCTTCGTTTGCATCGCATTTTGGAAAAATTAATTATACTAAATTTTAAGTAACATCCCTAATAGTCTTTGTTGCTTCATAGTATCATATCATTAATTATTTAGTACAGTAACTATATAACTACTTGGATATTTATTAGTAAATTTTGATAGAGAATCCATGCATATATCTGATTTTGCAGATGTATCTCGAAAAGGATAACAGACGAAGATAGAAGAAGACGGTATCTGTTCAATTGCTTGATACAGCAATTCACATGTTCGAGAATACTTGTAACGTAATTTTGATATTGATAAAACGGTATTGAAAAGTCATCCACCATGTTATGTTTATGAATCCACAGCCAGAAAATGCATACAGTTTTGTAATAAAATTCCTGCTTTAGAAAAAAACTTTTATGTTGTTTCCAGATAACAAAAATAAAAGTACCTGATTATTTAATGTTTTTTATATTTATATTGGAATTATTTGTACTAAAATCTTTCTTTAGCTGTGTTTTTATTTTGTTAATTTTTTTAAGTAGCAATGTTATTAAATCGATAAATAATCATAAAATACATTTGTAGCTCATTTAATTCAAAGGTATCTATACTCATACTAAAATTAGAAAAGAGCGTAAATAATAATTTAATAAAGAATTCAATTTGAATTAATTTGCATTTATAAGGTTATTTTTTAAATCCATTTTGTAAATTATAAATAAAATGATAATTAAAAATAAAATTGTCTCAATTTTTTAGATATTAACGAAGTACAGTTAGTTATTTATATTATTAATTTTTTTAAATCACGGACAAAGTAATATATAGCTTTAAATATAAGTACAAGAGGTTACTGAAGCTCTGCTTTCACTTGACATTTATACTTCTCATTAACAAAGATAAAAAATGTCATAATACAATCTGTTAGAAGTATAAATATAATTAAAGGTATGCAAACAACACTTTGTCTCTAAGTGGATAACCACATTTTTCAAATTTTCGCGTTACTGAGTTCCATTGTAATTGTCAATATTTGATTTTATTCGAGTGGAGCCATAATTTTCTTTATTGATGATATGTAATCGTTCTGTGATTAACCAACCTAATTTCCTTTTCGATCTGATAATGTAATTAGGTTTCTCCTACCGTAGGGTGTCATGAATTTAATGCGGTTATATGTCAGCCCCAAAGATGCAATCGGCACTAGGTGATTCGATGTACCCGTAGTCAATCAAGTGCAGGCCACAAAGATTCAGGTAGAGTCTGCAATTAGATCGCATATCAGGTGGACATGATAAAGTAGCTATGGGAGTGCGTTGTAATTAAAAGGCTGAAACGTAACTAAAGGATTGCTCGAAATACCTCGACTGCTAAAAATTACCCGAAATGTAATTTATCAATTATGTTGCTTTATTTTTTAAGTGAAGTGAAATTAAATGAAAGATACAATGAAAATAAGGTTACTGTAAAGAAGAATGGGATGCATATTACTTTATTTGATGCATTTGGTTATTTCAAGAGAAAAAATAGAAAAAGTATAACTATATTTTAAGTGATAGATTGAGTAAAAAGATAGAATGATCAAATAGATCTTAGGCAATATATAAAAGTCGGCTGCTACAGGCAAACCTTGATCAGGCATTGGCTTCGTGTGTATTTATAACTTATAACTTGGTGATTTTTATGTTAGGGGATGGTGGCATGTGCCATCTCAACACCGAGAACAAGTTTGATAAGTGAAACTATTGCAGGCTAGGAAAAGCCACAGACACGAACAAATAATGTTACAAAGTATGTACTAGCGGTTATTAATTTAATATCATAGAAGAAAAAAAAAATTTATTTTAATATCACCCCTATTCAATATAATCATCAGCCATAGAAATAAAGACACAAGTATTTATTAAAATTATCGAATCCATATCAACTACTTCATTTCAACAACAACATGGAAGATGCCTCAAATCAATATTAATATTAACCATTAATTATTCAAAAAAAAATTAATTATAAAGAAGTCTAATTTAAATATGAATTATGATTATAATTGAAACAACTTTAACACATTAAATTTTGTATGTGAACGAAGGGTAATGATTTAGTGTTCAACGGTACTTATTACTAATTAATGGTTAATATGTTATCCAAATTCAATACATCCAATTAAATACAATCATGTTTAATTGCTATGATAATTAGGACTTTGTACTCGAATAACCATTGTTTCAATTAAATATCTAAATAGATAAAAAATAGAAAATCTGAAAAAATTTATATAAACCAATTGAAACTTTGGATACTAAATTTTCTTCAAGTAAATATGAATATCGTGTACCTTTTAAGGTATATATTTTTTTAAATATTCAAAAAAGAAGCCTGATTATTTTTATATTCAATTTTAAGCAATACTTTAACAGTAACAATTAATCTTTTAAAGTGAGGAGCATAAATTATTACAAAGATTAAGCTTTTAAAAATATGATGATTAAATCTAATTACAAGAATCTTGTAATTAGATAAAAGAGAACCAGAATTAATTGGATTTAGTTAAGTACAAAGTAAAATTAAAAAGAAACGGAAAAATAAATAGCACTAAATTGAAGGACGAGTGGGAAAACTCGAGATAAGAGACCGAAAGATTTTTCATAGTTAGTGAAGGCGACAAAGTGAAGCTGTTCAGTATCACTAGATTTTGTGCACACTAAAGGAGAGGAATCTGGGTCGCTCTCACTTGCTCAATATTGTTCCAGCTATATACATGTAAATATAACATACCACTGTACATTGTATAAAAGCACAAAATCCTTTTTTACTCCGGTGCACAGAGACCCTGAGAGTCATACGCCGGTGGTTCGAACAAAGAAGCCTCCTATCTCTTTCCTTCTTCATCCGGCTTTTCTTTTCACTTGCTGTTCAGTCTCAGTCTTGACTTTCATCGTGTAGGAGCTTTCTCAATAGCCAATGTAGAGGCAGTAAGCGACGTATCGAAAGCCCACCGGTTTGTTCCAGATACAAGGTAGCAACGTCGAGTCTTGTTAAGGCCAGGGTCGATAGGCCATCGCGACTCTTTGTTCTACTTGCCTTTCTCTTTCACTTTTCTTTAAATGCACTTTTCAGAGCGCAAGAATTATTAATTGTAGAAACATTTAATTTAAACTGATGAAAATTTTATACAAGAGCATCTGAGTAAGTTGCAGCCTCGAATCTCATGATAAAGCGCCTTTTTCGAATATTCATCATGTTAGATAACATGTATCTCATTGTATCTATTTCAAGTAACCCCATTAGTTGAAAGATCTTCCGAGGCAGCATTCACGTATTATTATTAAAAAACATGAGTATTGCGTCTGGGCTAGTGCTCCAATATCCAATTTTATACCCTCTTTTATTTTTTAATAAAACAAATATCTACACTCTCCAGGAAAGATCTTTCAGCTAAATAACTCAATTAATATGGAGGGAAACTCCAATATCAAATTTGAAACTAATCTATGTTTACTATACACAATTCAAAAATAAATTTTGAATTGTGTACAGTAATTCATTTTTAATCAAAATATTTTAATAAATAGTTGACTAGAAATTTATCCCCGAATCATCATGAAATAACAGTCATTTTCTTGATATCTTTACTTCATTTATTTTATATACTTCTTGCTACCTTCTTTCCTTATTTTTTTTTATTTCTGAAATATTTACTATTTTCAAAAAATCATTATCTTATATTAAATAATGTGAGAGTTGGATAGACAAATATTTAATTTTGAATTTTTTAATTTTGAACTTTTAATTTCTTTTAAATTTTTACGGTATCTTTGAAACAATTTATAATAATTTATAAAAATAATATAATTTATATTACTTCAAATGAAATCAATAATTTTACTGTAGTCGGAAAAGTAAATCAATGACCATGTATTTCAAGAACTAACTTCAATTTAAATAACTTTTTTATCGATTGTTACGTATATCTAAAAGTTATAGGTCGACATAACTCTATGTATTTATAGAGTATATCATAGAATACAGTCTATAATTAAAAATTTATATTGAATGGTAATGTGCATAACTATAAATATAATGGACTTGAACTTTTATTCAAATATTTGTGTTTCAAATACATATTTTTCAAGCTAAATTTAAATTATTATGTTATAAATTTTAACGTATTATTGTTTCTGTTAATTCGTAAAACTGAAAAGCTTAAAAATAATTTAAGGACTGAATAGTAAATATTAATATCACGTTCACAAAAAATTTTTAGCAGATACTTCAAAAATAATTACAAACTCACATTATAATCAACTGCAGTAATTTAAAATAAATTGTTATAAAAAATAAAAGAAAAAATGTTTGGAACCTCAATAACATTACGGGACATAAAATGATAAATAACTACGGTAAAGACTGAAAAGATGAATCATCGCGTGTAAAAGAGCAGAGCGAGTATAAGTAGAATGCCTGTCACAGTAGTACAGGTCTGAGTTGACCAGACATGTACAAATGCAACTAGAGATTTACTAATAAATTGTTATCTCCAGAAAAAGTGATATAAAATACATGACTCAACGATTATTTGAAAATTTTGTACTTTCCCGCTCAATTGAAAATATATCAATATTTAGGTCGATTTACGTCATTTCGTTGGTTACAGTCTCTTACTTCTTCTTCCTTTTTCCGTAGTCTACTTCATGACTAAATTGCTCGTGAAGTAACTCACGGTGAGTTAGTTCCCTTCTGTCGCATCAGTTCATCGTAACTTTACGAATATGTCTACTTTTTCCTCCTCACTTCATAACTCACGATTCTATTCACTGCTGTAACATTTTTTAATAAAATATATAAGATTAAAATGTAAGAAGTAGCTGATTCACTAAAAATAAATCGAATAAAGTATTAATAAACGAAAGTCATTTATTTTGTGAAAATTCGATTGTCAAAGTCGAATTATTTTTGTAAAATATGAAACAAAAAATAGATCCCGTAATAAGAGAAATTTATGAAAATTGAATAATAGAAGAAAATGCTATATAAATAAATGTAACGTTACGCGACTGCATAGGAATGATAATATTGCTATATTATGAATAAGTTCACTAAAAATACATAACTATCATAGCCAGAGTATCATATAATTGGGACTTTGTGTGCCTTTTTTCTAACATTGATAGCTTGATATTGGTCTGACCTCAATATGATAGTGTATTTTATGTTCATCAACATAAAACACCAGCACCGCTGGTGTAAAGAATCATCGCAAGATTATTTTTTCCATTTAAAACAAATGGTTGTGTCATACCTAATATTAATGAAAGAGCAAAATTATTATCAAAAGATGAAAGCATCGAAGCTTTGCACTGAAGGAATTAAATTTCTATTTCACCGACTAAACTCAAAGCATGGGGTTATTTATAAAGTGACCTACTTTAACCAGTAAATGGTTTTAACCCGAATTGTGTTTTAAATTTTGTATATAATAGTTTACTTAATTTCCATATGCATAATTTACTGTTGCAAGTAGAATTTGAGAGTGTTATCACTATTGGCTATAGTAACTCAATTCATGCATCATCACACGTAGTTCTGTAATAGAATTACAGAGTTTTCATTAATTTTATAATTTTCCTATAAGCGGAAAAACGTTGAGAAAATAAATTAAATTTTTTAATGTATTTCCAGCTATAATTTAGATTAAAATCTTTAACTCAGTATTGATAATAATAACTGAAGATTTTAATAAAAAACAAAAAAAAAATAAAAAATAAATGAATAAAGGAAAAGAAGATAATATAATATTCAATAAATTCTTATGCTCATAAAGAATTATTTATATTTATGTTCTGAGTTTTTTTTACATTTTTATTCTTTACACTTTTTAATGAACGGCTAATCTTGTTACGCTTCGATTTCCCATCAAACGTCAACGGATAAAATAATTGCTGTAAGACCCGAGACTTCGTTTACTCGTAAAAACCCTTACATCTTCGAGAAAAGGTAAGAAAAGGGAAGGAAAGACCCCTTTAAACGTTTAAATTGCAGGGGAGATGAAAACAAGTGCAGAGCGAGCTGTTGAAAGAAATTGACGTGGAGGAATGAGCGTATGTAGGTAAAGGCTCTGGTTTCTCGTGCGACATAACCTTGTGTTCCACGCATACAGCTGATGGAGGAGAGTCACTAATGTCCCGGGCGCATTAGGGTGCTTCAAAAAAAATGAAAGAGAGCGAGAGAGAGAGGGGGGGGAGGGAGAAAAGGCAGACATCCCCTTTAGAGAGGCTCCAGACAGACTAACCCCCGGGCAACGCTCATCCCATCGCCATAGCAACCCCGTTGCCGTCGCGCACAGAATCACCACACCGACACTGAGTCTCTCTCTCTCTCTCTCTCAACTTTCTTCCTGTTCTCTGCCTTGGCTCCCCCGATTTACATAATTATTTTTTTTTTTTTTGCTCTCCCCATCTCATCAGCCTCTTTTGCCCGTTTTCCCGGTGCTTTCCGACTGAAATTTTTCTGCACAGCAGACGAAATGGGCGGTGGCTCTCGTAAACGCTTTCATGAATGAAATTTCTACTAAATGTACGCAGTGTAACGTAATGTTGTCTCCTGATTTTATCTTGAATGCCACTTGATACTTTGCCAAATTTTTGTTATATCACTTGACTTGTAATTCAATCTCCGTTTACTTTACAATTATTTTCTTCTTTTTTTTTTACTTTTCCTGAATTTGCTTCGAAAAAAATTAATTGTATAATTATCTCGCATTATCTATGTAAAAGAACATCATTTAAAGGGATAAAATTCACCCACAGTAGGATACTGTTACTTGTACATAATAAGGAGCTCGTAGAGCTCTGTATACTTACGACTTTCAAATTAAAATAATACATTTTTTTTTTTTAAATACGAAAGTTCATGCATTATTATTAAATCAATATTGCATATCCTAAACTTTCTATAATTCTGGCAATTTGAAATGAATCGACGAGTTGACACATTTAAGCCAAAACTATTAAATACATTAATTTAATACTTAAACTATAAATTTTAATAAAGCATTATTTTATCTATTATTAATTTGTAAATAATAAAATTGGAAATGTAAAAAATGAAAAATTTTTAAATATAGTATATTTTTGGTAGGTTTTTTAAAAAATAAAACTTTTTGTAATCTTTGCTTGGTTTTTATTTTTATCTAATTGGTGCTTAAAGTATTTGTATAGAACTCTTACTAGTTAGCTCGTTGATAAATACGTAATTATTATGGAATTAAATGGAAAGATACATTGAAACATGTTGAAAATTATATTTATTTTTAAATCATATATTATATTTTTTATAAAATAATAATTTTTATAAATGGTATTTTTTACAAAATGAATGTAACTTTATCTTGAATCTACCTTCTTATTATATTAAAAATTCAATATAATAAGATTCAAAGAGAGTATGTGATTAAAAACCAAGGTTTTCAAGATGTTGTGTAGCTGACGTTTCACCATAACAGTTTTCTATCCTCTTTAATCTTTTATTATAAAATTTTTTGTATTTTTCAAAGTATAAATTCTTTATAAAATATATTGTATTATGAATGTCCAAAGGAATATTTCCTTTATAATTTATTTATATAAAGATAAAAATACCAAAAATTTGTTTTTGACAAATATTTTTAAAATTAATATACGGTTAAAATTAATATAATTTAAATGAATACTTGTCTTGGATTGAACCGAAAAAGTAAATTTACTCTACATTTATCATCTGTACGCATCTTGACATAAATTTTTTTTTAACTTAAATGCCATTATATTTTACATTTGTGTTTACATCAAAATAGTTTTTTAAAGTATGCAATAGTCATTAAACTAATAAATAAAAATTCGAGTGCTTTAATTCGAGAATTTCCGATAACATATTTCTATGCAGTTAAAAGTCTATGAAAGTTAAAAGTTTCCGCATAGTGAATGTTTTCCTGAATGGGATGGCGAATAAAGAATTGAAATGTAGCCTGAAAATGTATCCGTTGGCGTTGTTAGCCTTGTTCCAGTTGTAAATGTGATCACCCTGGCCAGCGAAGCGAATGATCCACAGTATCCTCAAATTATCCATAATGCCATCGAATAGCTCGCGTGGACTGGGGATCGGACAACTTTTCATCGTCCACGTCCACTCGATTCATCCTCGATCGTCTGTCGCATTCATAGCACACCGACTTCGAGATCAACCCAATCATTTCCGCGACAGAATCATCTGGTATTTAATCGAGTGGCTTAGCGCGAGTAGCTCAAGGAAAACCGAAGAGCTAAATAACACGTCGAGAAGTGACAGGGAAGGTCCTGATTTGTGGATTTAATTAAAACGTCAGAGCCAGAGAGACTAATCATAGCCGTAAGGTAATACGGGAGAATAGGGCGCGAGTGCGTAAGTGGAGAACCTTGACCAGGGGAAGAGAGAGATGCAGGGGATGATGCAGCAACCGCCGATGCTGCTGCTGCTGCTGGCTTCATTCCTGGTGAAGCTCGCCGGGGCCGAGGTCGTCGGTTCATCGCCGCTGGACATTTTTATGGAACGCCAAGGCAACCACTCCGGGGCCACGGGGGCCACGGGGTTCCTGGGGAACCAGCAAGGCACGAAAATTGAATCATGGTCACCGAGCCAACCGGAATTGACGCAAATACCATCCTATCCGACTCTGCCACTCGCCCAGCCCTTTGTGCCGACCAAGTACTATCTCCCCGGTAATACCCAACCCTTTTTTCCCTTTTTATCCCTATTTTTCATTAATATGGCGTAATAAATTTTTCTATTCTTATCAAAAAAGGAAATTTGAATCTATCTCTCTACCGAATTCCTTCGAATGTTAATTTTACTATTTAAATGCACAATTGATACATAAATTCTATCTAACATAATCTAACTTTTAATCAACATTTAATTTGGTTTCTTAATAATTCCTCGATTGATTCTATAATGCAACTTCAAAATTTTCCAATACTTAATTCATTAGACATATTTATAAAAAATTTTAGATTCTTTCTCATTTCTGATTGTTCAAATTATTTTTCATAAAATTAATATTCTTATTCATTTATAGTTTTTATTTAAAAATATTTTCATTGATGGTTAATATAAACATGTCAAGTTGATATTTAGTTAGAAAATTAGGATTAAAAAATTAAATATGTTAAAAATAATAAGAATTTTCAGGTAATCGTTACTTTCATCCAGAAACTGAATATCGCAGTGAACATTATAATTATCCATACGAGCCAAACTACATATATCCAATTTCTCAACCACCAGTCGACTCGTCATTGATTCCAACAACAAAACATTTTGTTATCGTAAGCTTCATTGGATTATTATTACTCTTTGCTATTATTCAGAATTCCATTGCATCTGCAAAACGAAAGGACGCTTTAGTTGAAGTTTTATCAAACAGAAGAAAACGAAATATCATGACTATGCAACATTACGAGGCAATGGTAATATCAATAAATAATTATTCAGATATAAATAATTTTAAAAATTGATATAAATTATGTAACTAACATATACATTACGTAAAAAAATTCTAATAATTAATTAAAATTTTAAATATAACAAAATAACATACTATTCTTACTCATCTACTTAAAAGAATAGATTTAATTAATTTAATTAATCTCTTAATACAATTTTTTCAATGTAAAAATTATTTACGATTTGCTATTTCTATAACTGAATTAGATTTAAGAATAAATATCATTCACTAAATAAAAAAAATATTTAATACATAATTGATGATATAATATATTACACTGTAGAACATCCTCTCTTTAGATACGTACAAATTTAAATAAAATTTCAATTCTTTAAAGGAAAGTTATTTTTGCTCACAAATATTTTTTATATATTTATAAAAAGGCGTTAATAAAAGTTATACAAATGATATTTAGTATATAAAAAAAAATATAGAAATAATGAAATAAAATAAAACCAAATAATTATTAACATTTTACCAATTACGATATTAAAAATAAGTATCATTTTAGTAAATTTATAAATCTTCAAGTCTAATTTAATTTAAGTCTAATTAACTTTAAATTAAATTTATATTTTGAAAATGAATTAAACATTATACTTATTTATTGGAATATAATATTTAATCAGCTCAATTAAGTAGTTAATCATTCATGATTATATGTCAATAAAAAATCGATGGGTAAATCAATTAAAAATTTTTGGGCAGCTCTAAAGTGTTTGTATTTAATACAAGTTTTTTAAACGTAATTACAACTCTTAAAATATTAAACATTAAATTGTTATTATGGTATGTAAATAATATAAAGATTTTCAAAACTGGACATAGTTATCTCACTTAAAAAAGCTTCTTTAGAATACGTTTCACCGTTTATGGAGTTGTTACGTCCGAAACGAAATTTAAATAAAAAAAAATAATCTAAAGAAAAAGAACAGTGTGGAAAATATATGTTTTTCCTCCCTTTTAAGCCTACACTTGAGTGCACTAGCTTCTAGGATGGAGGAGCAATCCGGTCAAATTGGTTACAAAATAATTTAAACAAAGAGACTTCAAGAAACTCAGATTTGATTTTTATAACCCTTTAACTATTCCCTTGTAAATTAGCTCAGAGGTTTGATTATTAAGAGTGGAAAGGAGAATAATAAGGAATAAACACTTGTTAAGAAAATAATAATGTGTGTACTTGTGACTTACTTTATAATTTTTTTGTGTAAGAACAGGCGACTTCTTCAGGAAGAAAATGCTTGACAGGGTGGCAGGGGCCCTGGAGAGTAGTGGCTTCAAAAATTTTCAAAAAACAACTGCATCGATGCAAGCATTTTCATCCCCTTATATGCATTTTCAATAGTACAGAGTGTATGGGCAAGGTAGGGATTTTAATAGCTTTTCTAGGAAAACTCACAATGGTTTTTCCTATTTTCTTTAATAAAACAAGAGTTAATTAATTAATCAAATTTTCATTTAAATAGTTATCTTGCCCATAACTTTGTTTACAATGATAAATTTTGTCGCAACAAAATATCTTAATTTTTAGTGAGTTAATTAATAAAATACATTTATTTATAATAATTTGAATATTAATGTTAAATTTTAATTGATATAATAGTTAAAATTGTTGATGCCTGATAGTTTACAATTTTAGTTTTGTCATTATTGTATTTATTAAAGATTTGTTATAAATTTATTGACAAAGAAATTTGTCGAGTACCAGTTTTGTGTCAGTTTTTATATAAAATATTTAAATTCTTTCAATTAGTTATTGGTGTTTGTATTTTTGACATTTGTTGAATAAGTTAAATTAATTTATATAATAATTATTAGTGTTTTTATGTTAAAAGTGTGATTTATATGTGTTTTGAAATTTATTCGCACCTTTTTATTTGGTGAAAACTTGAATAATTGTTTGTGGTACATCATGAGAGGGTTCGATGAGTTGTAAGTAGTTTATTTATTAGCCTTTTCTTTGTTTGTATCTATTTCTTTTGTATTACTTGGTGCTAAGGAATTTCCCTTGGTTAGTTTACTTATAGTTTTTTTTTTTTCATAGTTTTACTTGGTACCTTTCTTCTGGTCAACTTGTGACTTTTCAACTTGGCACTTTTCAGACTCTCAAAATTTTCTCAATTAGCGTGAGAGAGACAGGAGATAATATTATTTTCTTTTTTTAAATTTTCTATTTCTTATTATTATACTTAATATTATAATTTTATAAGTATTCGCATGGATTATTATATTTATTCTTAACTATATTTTCTTAAGTTTTGTTAAAAATATCATTTTTTTAATATAATTTCTTTATTTTTATTGTATTTAAAGTGTAAAATTCTATATTCATGTTTATTAGTGTGTTTAAGTTAATGTTATATTGTTTGACCATTGCAAATGGTGTGCAATTGACAGATATATTTTTAACAGGTTGGTTAAGGGCTTAATAATTATTTTATTAGGGTTTCTTTGTTTTCGGATATAATTCTTTGTTTGTCGCATATTGGAATGTTTCTGTAGTAAATTCTCTATCTCTTTCTAACCTTGCATTTGCCTTGTGCCTTTTTTGTTTTGTTTTTTATACATAGGGTTTAAGCATATCCGTGCACAGGTCAATTTTTGACTTGTGCTGGTGACACTATTTTCATTTCTTTAAAAAGTTTTTATTGGTGGGAAAGAGAGAGAAAATAATATTTTTCTCTCCTTAAATTTTATGATTACTTATTTGTTTAATATTTAATAATAATTCTTATAATAATAAATTTTTTGTAAATTTTTCATTTTATGTTTTGATATATGTATATATTATTTATTCATATACTTTATTATTATTATTGTTTTATTCTAAATTCGTTTTTCTTTGATTAAAAATTAATAATAAAATGCTCGTTCGGCTGCTGCCGTAACAGAGTATATCCATTAGAAGCATGCCTGCACCTATAACTAATCATTACTGTAACTATAAAAGAAAGACAAAAGGAATACAATTAAGAAATTAACTTATAACATTTTATTAAGATTAATAAATTTTATACTTTTAATGCACGCATCACTTTTTTAAAATATTAAAAAGACACTTTTAAAAGGCACGTTTATAATTAAATAAATTAATCATACATTTGTATTACTCTTATATACATGGTCTGTCCCCGAAGTAACGAGTTATTTTTTTTTATTTTGCGACTATTGGTCGTAGCGAGTTGGTTGTGGTCTTAAAATGACGAGAAAACCATTTTTCAATTGTCCCTTTTTTTTTTGTTTTTTCGATAATTTGAAGGGGCAGAATTTTACTTCGCGCGAAGGGTGTTTTTCGATTTTTTGACACGGCGCGCTGAAGCGATTAGTGGAGAAACGCTACGCTAGAATGTTTCGTTTAAAGTTTCTAAAAAAAAGAAAGCACTTACCTTTTTTAATGAAATATTAACTATTATTGAACTTATAATCAATTTGAAATAAAGATTTAAAATTGTTCAAAATCATCATTAATCGACGGTATGAATTTTAAATTTTTAGGACACGGCGAGTGTTCGTAGCGATTCGAGAGCTATTTGGTCGTCCAAATCGAGAGTCTTCGATTATCATTTCCCCTTTTTAAAAGCTTTCTGTCATTTTCCACATTATGATTTTGACATACAATTATCTTTATAAGCCTCTTTTAAAATTTAAAATTTTTGTGCATTATTTTTTTTACGTTGCAAACAAAATTTTATCGCGTAATACTATTCCACTAGTCATCCCTCACGCCGTATCAAAAAACTGAAAAACACCCTTCGCGCAAAGTAAAATTCTGCCTCTTCAAATTATCGAAAAAACAAAACAAAAAAAGGGATAAATGGGAAAAGGTTTTCTTGTCATTTTAAAACTTCTCCCAAGTCGCTAGAACCAATAGTCCCAAAATAAAAAAAATTATTTATAAATTAAAACATTACGATTTTATTTTAAATTTATGTTTAAAATATTAAAATTCGTTCTTTTAAAGTTTTTTAAGAACCTAAAGACATTACATATGAATATTAATTAAAAATACAATTTTTACATCTAGGTAATGACAAACATTAGCTATTAAAATTAAGTGTATGTAATTTTTACAGCCACCAGAAATAAAATCAGCTCTGACAGAAGATGCACGCATTCGTTGTATACAAAAAATTCTCTGTCAACAAAATCATAAACTTGTTCAAGATCTTGGAATATTTGGAAAAATTTTTGCCCAATATTTAACGTAAGTCCTTTATTTACATTATATCGATCATATATCAAAGCTTTGAATCCATAAAATAAAAATTGTCAAAACTCGTAAAAATTATATATTTTGAATTCGGTTATTATTAAAAACTGATAATTGTTGAAATAAAAAAATATAGACAAATTTGTTATAATTTCATAATAATTTTTTTTTCAAGAAATTTCGATTTTTCTCAAGAGTAAGTTCACACTATAATAAAATTTAATCTCATCTTTAACATAACTTTATTAAATGTATATAATATTATTTCAAATATTATTATAATATATTGTCACGTCGTGAGCAAATATTTTTTATTTATTCCTCCCTTTTTTATCTACGCGTACGCGCACTATTCTGGAACGGAGGGATGGTTCGGGTTAAAAGAATTTAATAAATAATATATATATACAAAAAAGGTTTATTCCTTACTTTTGGAAATGATGACACTGTTGATTGATATACCAGGTAGTCCAAGATGAATCCTTCGTACAGCTTCCTCAGGGAAGAAAATTCGGCAAAAAGATTGGAGAAAAGTTTAAAGAACAAATAATTTGATCTAGGACTTGTTTCCCAAGAAAAAAATTGAAATCTTGACTTACTCTTGAAAAAATGGAATTTTGACTGCTTCAATAAAAATTGGAATGTTGACCGACGGTTAAAAATTTAAGAAATTGACTGCCTTTTGCTCGATTTTTCCTCCCTTTTTATACAGTTTTGCTAATACAGAGTGTATAGGCAAGTGGGGAATTTGTATAGTTTTTCTTAGAAAATCACAATCAATTTTTCTTTTTCTTTAATTTAGCGATAATTAATTAATTAATTCAACCTTTAATTTCATGGATATTTAGCTCATACCTTTGTTTACAAGTGTATTTTTTTAATTTTAAAAATTTCTTATTATTTACCGTTTAATTCAATATTATTTAATTATTTGTTATAACAACAATAGAAGTGTTGTTTTTATTTAACAGAAGTGAGCAAAAGTGTTTGATTCAGTGTTTAACAATTTTATTTCACAAGTTTTGTGTGTTTATTATTGTACATTTACTAATTTATACAACAAAAAATGTACGTCGATTAGATTAATTTAATGATTTTCTTATAATTAAAACTTATTTTAATGATTCTGATAAGCAGGATGGTTTCCTTTATTGATTGTAGAGTAGGTGTAAAAGTTTTTATTAGTGTAAATAATGCTTAATAATTATTATAAATAAAAATGCATCTACATCGTTCTTGGCGCTAATTTTTTACCATTTGACCTATGTAAATTGTGTGATAGAAGGGATTGTTATTATTGTAATTGTTTTTCTATCATACTTTTCTTTGTTTATGTCTAATTTTCTTTATGTTAGATTGCATGCTTAGGAATTTTCCTTGTTCACCATTCTCTCAGTTTTTTTACATAGAGTTATATAGCTCTTTTTTTCTATATAGTTTGTTTTGCTATACCTTTCACAGCTCAACTTTTGACATTCTTGGCCTGTGACACTTTTTAAACTCCTAAAAATTTTCCCATTTAGTGAGAGAGAGAGAAAGTAGATAGTGTTAGGCAATTTATTTTATTTCAAAAATATTATTTATTCTTAATATTGTTTCTGTGGTTTAGGGTTAGCGATAGTTATTTTTATTTGTTTATCTTTTATATTTAACTCAATTTATTTATTAATTTCTAACTATATTTATTATATTGTCTTATAGTTAACTTATTTTATTATTATTTTTTTTTCTTTGTACTTTCTTTGTGTCGTTGAATTGTAAAAATATGATGTGCTTTATTATTAATTATAATGTTTTTTTGATTATCATGTTTTGGTTTTCTTTTCTTGCAATTTACAATATTTTATTGTAGTCATTTTTATTTGTTATCATGATTATTCTAATTATTCTAATTAATTGATATTACAATTATTTATTTTATTATTATTATAATTTCTATAATTAATTACTGTTATAATCACTTTACTTAATTGCTATTATAATTATTGTAATAAATTATTATTATAATCATTTTATTTGTTTGTTATTATAATTATTTTATTTGATTATTATTATAATTATTATAATTAATTATTATTTTGAATATTTCATTTATTATTATCATGATTATTGTAATTAGTTATAACTATAATAATTTTATTTACTAAATGTTATGATTATTATAATTAATTACTATTACGATTATGTTAATTATTTATTATTGAAATTATTAGAAATATCATTGAAAATATTCCTTTATGGTTTATATAAGTTTTGGGAAAAGCTTGGCTCCCCGCCCCCCCCGACGTCTGATAACTAGACGTTATTAACCCAGAATTGTAAACCTAATAACTGTCTACGCAAGATTTTACCTGTGTATGTACTACCTGCGGTTTTATATGTTCAGTTAGCTTAAATTGCAAATTTATAATATTAGACAGAATCGTAGTTTTTAGTTCTCGTAGAAACTTCGAGCAGAGAAGTTCCGCTGTGCTTTTCTATAAATACAACATTTATACTGTATTAATAAATATTAATAATTTAAAACAACAAGTGTTTTAATTTACTGTGCAACAGAAATTAATTATTTTTATTGTCGTTTCTACAATTATTATAATTAATTATCGTTATTACTATCTCGTTTAATTATTTCAATTAATATTACAATTATTTATTGTTTAATATTATTTATTAAGAATTATTATTATTTTCATTATAAACTTCTATAGCTAAATATTCTAAATTCGTTTCCTTTTTTGTTTCAATTTTATATGTATTTAAAGTTTTCCTTTAAAATAAAATAATAATAAAAAAAATCGTTTTTTTTTTTTTTAAATTTTTTACAGTTTATTCAATTTTAAATAAAATTTGTAATGCT
The DNA here is from genome assembly GCA_018907245.1 of Eupristina koningsbergeri. NCBI lineage: Eukaryota > Metazoa > Arthropoda > Insecta > Hymenoptera > Agaonidae > Eupristina > Eupristina koningsbergeri. Next base: position 232,734 of record JACCHV010000151.1, read on the forward strand.
ATATTTTCTTATTTAAAATAAATAATAATATCAGTATTAATTGTATTATTTTAATCAAAAATACTGATAAATTTATATCGATATAAATATATAAATTTATATATATAATACATAAATTTTCAATTTTTTACAAGTACTTATTTTTAAATTTTTAGATTGTTTTGATATTAGCATACATTAAATTTGGTAGTTTTGTAATTATATTAAAAAATAATATTTTTATATTAATGTGAAACTCACAAATAGAAAAAATATTGTAGTGTAAAGGATATTGTAAATTTTATTTTTATTATGCAAATTTTTTAAAAATGTTACTATACAATATATTATATTATATAATAAATCACATTCAATTTTTAAATGAATTCCAGTAAATATATACATTATTAAATTGTACATAACTATAATTTTAAATATCAAAAAATCAAAAATGCTATGGACCAATAGTAAATTTAAGTTATACATGTATATGTATAATTGAAATTTAATTTATACTGAAGCATGTCCATTTAAAAAATTAATAAATTATTATAATTATATTTATACTTTATAAATCTCAAAAAGCTATCCATAATTGAATGTTTGTAAAAATAAAAAATATATTTATTAATTATTGTCACTTATATGAATCCATGCCAATAATTATTATAAAATTTCAACTTATTCTTGTAGACACAACATTCAAAGTTCTTTAAACCAAAGTTCATCTGATTGGAATCGCCTTGTAGAAGATGCAGCTGATGCTGGATTAAGAAATGAGGATTGTGACGTTGTTTATAGAGATTGTAGTAATGAAAATTTTGAAGATATCACGAGTGACGAAGAGGAATAAAATAAGGGGTGCAAAATATAAAATTCTAAAAATCAATACAGAAAATAAGAAGTATTTGAACAATCAAAACAGAAATATTATTTACTCCATAAGTTAATTGTAATTCTTCAAATAATATTTGACGTAAAGTATGTAAAAGTATAAAGATCATTTGCGGTTTTTCAAAATAGTCGTTTTCAAAAGAGCAATTGTTTATTAGGAACTTTATGAGTGAATAATTAATTTTTAATAAATTAAAAAAAAAATTTCATTCTAGTTTATAAGTGTTTAAATATAAAAGAAATTGTATTATTTAAAATAGAATAAATTATGAATCTATGAATATTCTGGAATTTGAAATTCTGTATAAGTAAGGAATAAAGGTTGAATGTACTTGTAAAGATATTTGTTGAATTAAAATGAATGAATTAGAAGACGCCGATAAAAATGATAAATTAATGGTTTAGTAATTTTAGAAAGAAAACAACCTGGTTAATGGTTTCTCAATTTTTAATTACAATACGTTGTTTTGCTTGTTTTTATCGCTACAAACATCGACATCCAGCCTGAACTATTTTAGACAGCACAGTCTGCTCTCTACGCACTTAAACGCTCTCGCTCTTTCATTCATGTAATTTTTCCACATACTCTCGTAACTTTTTTCGTTCACACTCTCACTTGGAATCATATTACATTATATAAAAAATATGAAATCACGAACGAGAACAGAATAATGGAGACAATGATAAAATTGCGCTGGTACTTCAATCTTCTTTCATGAACTAATTACATAACACTATCGTTATTACCGGTCATAACATTAAGGCATTACGTATTTATAAGATCTCCATTGCTCCGCATCGTCGCGCTATACAGCAATTATATTTCACTAAGTCGCTTTTTTATATAACTTAAATCATAGACGGTGAGATCGCTCGTTGCAATAGTCCAGGCTTATAAACACAAGAAAATAGTCAAACGCATACAATTGTAGATCCGAAATGAAGTTGAAGTGCTGTTCAGTCGACAATTTTTCCTTTATTTATTTATTCGAATTTCCACCACAAGCGATTATCGTCTACCTTCTTTACTGCTTCTTCTTCAAGTTGCTTTTGACTGAGAAGTTAGATTGCATTAAGCAAATCCCAGAAAACCTACCAATTTGCGATTGCGTTCACATCTCGATTTTGGTAAAAGGTATCCCAATTCTTTTCAAGCGAAGACGCTTTTATCGGCCACAAGTTCCTTGTGCGTTAAAATACGACTTGATCTTCCCTGAATGATGAATGCGTTCAATCGTTATCGCAAATATCATTTTCGCGGGCTAATGTAATCAGTTTTCGTCCCAGTAATTTACAATTGTGTTTGAGAGGGAAATCAAAAATAAAAAATGAAACTAAAGAAAACACTATACGAGATGTAAATTTAAAAAAGACAACAGAGTAAATAAATTGAAAATAAAAAAACGCATAAACAACATTCTTTATTACGAATTGCAAAAAACGTCACAGCATAACAAAATGTAAATGTCTCGATCCGGCCGTCAATACCGTTAATCAATTTAAAAAAAAGAGAGAAAAAAAAATTTTGCTTATTTGAAAAATTATATATAATTGCATTAGTGTGTGTATATATATATATATATATATATACATATATACATATACCCACACTATGTATATATATATACACACATGTATATATATACGTACATACGTCCATACATACATACGTCCATACATACATACATACATACATACATACATACATACATACATACATATGCACTGAAATAAAAATCTTTGGCGCGCAATTACAATTACATTTAATTCACTGTTCATCTGTTTTTTCTTTAATAACTCCAGGCGCGCCAAATTGTCGTTACTCGTTTTAAAAGAATTGACACTCACATTCGCACGCACCCCATCGTCTTCATTTACTCGCAGATCAATTTTTATCTCATTTTATTTCTTGTGACGACATTGTCGCACAAGACGCTTCTCTTATCCAGCAATTATGTCATTAGATATCGTTACAAAAGGATTACTATGTACAAGCTCCAGAAACACTGGCCTCACTCGCGTTAGACTCGCTTGAGTCAGGTTTTTTATACTTCCATTTTAGAAAAGGAAAAGCTACATCGGTTACCAATATTGTCGACTTATGGACAAAGTCCATATACCTACATGGACCTGAACTCATCGGATCCAAGCGCGAGCTCGTCATTTCGCGAGAATGGCACTGTTCCTTTCGACAAATCGAACTTAAACAAATACATGTGAAGTAGTGGTCGATTAACTTTTTTTGTTATTTTTGTCATCTCATTTTTTATTTTTCAGTAAATTCACGGCCGTCACTTTTCGCGTAAGACGAGTATCTCTGGCAATTGTGAAACAATTATCTAAGCAAGACCAAGATCGAGGCACCGAAGAGCTCGGAATCTGAAAAGGATGGTGGTATGCATTCGGCTCACCAAGAGAAAAAAAATAGCAGTCGTATGTCAAAGAAATAAGAGAGAATCTCGCATCGCAACAAGATGTAGAGGAAGTAGAAGAGAGAAAGAGAAAACAAGACTTATTTACTATAAGTAATATAAAGTAATTGAAAGTTTGAGCATTTTTTTGATAGAAAAACACTTTTTTCCTTTCTTAGTCATTTATTATCTTTAAATTGTTCATCATTACTATTTGTAATCATCGATGTATTAAAATTAATAGGGAGAGGAACATTTTTTATCTTAATCTTTCTCTTCAATCCTTTCCTCTTTATCTTATTTTCACTTCTCTTCGACCTATTCTTTTTCTTTACACGATCATCTATTCCCACATCGAGGAAGCGTACAATTTTATGCGTTAAACAAATTTATACGACGCTTATACAAATCTATCCGAGCTCGAAAATCATAGTCCTAAATGGTTCAATCGATCGTCGAGCCTACCGTATAAAATGAATCCACATTATGTCGACCAACACGATAATCGCTTAATCAATTAAACTATGAATTGATATAATAATATTAATATTATCAATAATAATATTTACAATGTTCTAACGCTATTTGTTCTGTCCAGTATGCTCGAAACGTGACACATGCCTCGATCTTATGAACTATTACCATTCACACAGTTCTCAATATTTTTTCTGCGTACATTTAGCGGTTACAATAATAATATTATAATAATAATTAATAATTAATAATAATAATAATAATAATAATAATAATAATAATAATTTTAATAATGATAATTTATAATGATCTTAACGTTCACGTCTCTTTCTGCTCATCCTAAAATTTATGTTACTTATGTGCTTTCATTTTAGGCTTGCAAAATCTTACTAAGTTCATTGCCACAATCAAAAAATCTGCTCTGATTGACATCACACGAGCTCAGCTTCGATAACCCTCAAGTTTATTTATGTAAAATAGGACAAATTATGAATGGTCACGCTTCTTGGTGTGAATTTATTTATCCGGAACAATAGGTAGCTTATAACTTTTTTACTTTAGTTGAATTTTAAGCTCGAGCATTTGTTTCTGTTCTGGAAAATAATAATGGTGTATAGAAATAAAAATATGTATGGTGTATTGTACGCGTATAACCAAAGTTTTCATTCAAATTTTCATTAATTTTTTTATTATACCTTTAAAAAATAATGATAATAAATAACTAGTGAAAACAAACCAAACAATTTGGAAGACGCGACACGTCACGAGCATTCGGTCTCGAACAACGACTACTTATAAACATGTGCGTAGATCAATTTTCGGAAGGTTGGTAATAAATTGTACAATCGGTCACATTAGACAAACTGGAAATGTTATACACGCGAAGAAAGTAAATTGCAAGTAGTTCGTAAAATAAGAATATCCACTTTTCATCTTAACAATTTTCTCATTGTTTACAAAGGAAAATCGTTTCTGAAAGTACATCTAAAAAAATTTTTTTCTTTTTTTCTCTAAAGTTCGGAAACAATGATATTGATGATCCGAACAATTCCATACTTATAGAATTCTTAATCTGCACGAAATCGTAAAGCAGAAAGACAATGTGAAATAATCGCTTCATTGTCGAGAAGACAAATGTTATAACATATCTATTTACATCTTATGAGGCCAATTTACGGCTTTTTCCTAACGTTTTACAATATTCTTGTTTAAATCAAACGAAGAAAACGTAAGAATAAAGATATTAACTAGACAGACCAGTCATAAGTTGTCATGCTAATAGTATAGTATAGTTACACGCCCGATACAATTATTATCGACGTTCATCACCATTATTATAGATTAATCATCATTGTATTCACCATTAATTTTATCGTCATCATTTTCAGGTCTTACTGATTATAATTACTGACAAATTGGACTTGTATTTGAAATCATTCTGCCAGTGCTTTATTTATTAAGTTAACTAATCCATTTTTACCGTTTATACTATATTCAGTGCTGTTTGCCAACTTTCAAACAATTATTTTTTGTCCTTTCAGAAACAAACAAACATCTATAACATTCAGTTAGACTGTGAAAACGGCGATATTAATACCACGAATATACAACTTACTACATGCATCACGCAAAAAGAAAACAAAGAACAAAAACAAAAAAAAAAAAAAAAAAAAAAAAAAAATTGAATGCATGACACATCAACATTGTTTTCGTGAAATTAAAATGTCTCTTCACTCGAAAATTCGATTGATCTACAATGCACACATACCACTGTATTGCTTGCTAGATTTAGCTTACTTAAAAAATTATTTGAAACCAAGTGTATTGAAAAGTGGCTATTCGTTCGGCTAGACTTTATTACTGTACACATATTTTTCACATATTTGTGTATTTAATTAGCAATAATCTTGTTCAACATAAATGTCTTTATATTTTTGTTCTGTCCTTGACAAATATTTTTTGTTCTTAGTTTTTATTTTCTGTTCCTCACCCACTCGTTATGCTGGTCTAAAGCATATACCCTAATCTTTTATTGTGGGGAGAAAATGATTCGCTGATCCATTTGGTCTCCAGACTCGACTAAGTCTAATTAATATTTTACTGGCCAATCTTGAAGCACCGCCAAGATCGCACGAATTCTCACCGCGCATCGTGTCTCTGATACATATATTTTTATAATTGCATTTTAATTTTTTTAGCGTAGACACCTAATAATCTTAAATAATTTACGCTACAATATTCCGCTTCACTTTCACATCAACAAGTATATTAACATTTTTTTTTTTTTAAAAAAAGGAGGAGGATTTGGAATCTATGATATTTATCATTTAAGTTAACAAGATTCCACGATTTTAATCGCCAATAAAAAACATAAAACAACAATATTACCTAATAATTAGCTATATTCACCTATTATCTCAAAAATCTTATCTTGAACCAAATCATTCAGTCATTTGTAAGAAAAATTCTCCAAAAGACTCCACATTTCTATTTCGCCTCGGCGAATTACTTTAATCTTTTTACTCAACATTTACATTTTTTCTTTTTTTATTTTTGTATTTAGCGAGAGACACGTAGCTATCGGTGGGCTTTGCTCGATGGCATACGAGGGGTTTGGCGGGTCCCCTGTACATTGTAGCTTAACGATGTCGCATGGTTATCGTAGTCATAGTAGTTGTGATCGTAGTTGATGTGGCGTCTCAGAAAACATTAGTTTGTGGTTACCTCCTGTCTCTATACAGCAGATAAGTCTTCATCGCTAGTGGTAGGTTCAATTCGTTAATCTTGTCTTCCAATCGCTCTTTTCCGATTCGCTGTCGGATTACTCGTCGACAGAGATCCATAAGTGGTAATGGTTCAGCTGAAAACAATAAATTACAACGTTACTAATTGAACTTTTCGGACAAAATATTAGGAGAAACACGTGTTTCTTTTATTTTATCAATAAATTGACGCTTACGATCGAGGCCACCGATGTATTTCATGGTAATCTCACAATGGCCCCAAACTGCCGAAACAATAGGATATAGCTTTCTGCCTTTAAGACCTCTAAATGCTACACCTAGGTACTGGCCTTCCACAACGAATGCTAGCGTACCCTCGTCCATATCGAGTACCACTGCAAGTTAAGAAACATTTTTTAGAAACGAATGGATATCGTTAATAATGGACGGTGGTGATTTACGGTCACGCAGCCGAAGTGATCGGTATTGCACGTGCAGATGCTCACCCAAAAATTTATCAGGAACAATAAATGACTCTTCTGGTTTAAGAAGGGCAGGGTAGGTAACCCCATTGTTGTTTTTTGAGTCGTGGTAAAGTTTATTTCTGCCAAGATCCCAGCCCCAGCTGAGTTCATTATTTCCTACAAGACTTTGGTAGCCGACGCTGTGCAAGGGTGCGTCTGCTGTTGCTACCCCGACTACAGCGTGCGTACCACGTTGCCTTGTACTCCAGTGAAGCTCCCACACGTGCATTCCCTTTGTGTAACCTACTTTCCCTCGTATGCAGTCTGTGCTTTGTGCGACTGGATGTCGATGAAACGTCAATTTGTCGTCCTCCTGCAATTCAAAATGTTGAATTAGTCGGTGCTTATCGGCGGCTAGATACGAAAAAAAGATTGGAATGGAACAAAGCTGAAACAACGGGAACACGTGTTGAACATCGATTTTAACTTGGGGCACATTAATTAAAAAAAGAAATCAATACAATCAGCAGCGTCGAAAGCTGTAGTTGGCGAACGAGCAAACATTGATGCTAAACCTCGTGGTGGATCAGGCGCGTTCGGTACCGTAATGTCAATCAAATTTACCGTAAGAGTAACTTCCGAAAATTGGCACAGGTATTAAAGTTAGCAACACGTGCGTAGGTAAAATAATGGTCGGGTTATCCGGGTTGTTCTGGCGATTGTTAAATAAGAAATGAGTTCGAGCTAGAGGGGCGACATCGGCGAAGGGGAGTACGTACTACGAGGAATGTGGGGGGGCTGTGCTCGAGGCCGGGCACTTCGGGACGAGGGGGGGAGAGGTATCCGGGGAAACACGTACGGGGCGCGAGCGTGCCAGAAGGGCGAACCAGGAGCTTCCTGAGGGAGCCAAGGGTAATAGGCTAATGAGCCGGCGGGGAAAGCAGCACGTACGTACCTTGACGAAAATATTCAAACTTCGGTCGTCGGCGTTCCAGCTGTGGTGTATTTGCGTTTCCCGCGAGGCGGGCGGCATGTCCAGGAGGACATCGAGGCGAGCTGGTCTCGAGAAGTGCTGGGCCAACTCGCGAGGTACGACCGACTTGTAGGCCGCGGCACCACCTCCGACGCCGACTCCACCTCCGGCGCCGGCTCCGCTCTCCCGCGATACGCTTTTTACGCCACCTGAAACACAAACGGGCGTCATCATTACTCTGGCTGGCTTTCGGGTGTCGGTGTCGGTGTCGGTGTGCCAATCGCTCTGCAAACAATTTCTTTTTTCGCCTATTCACAGCCAAGGGACACCCATCGTCTTTCACTTGGTAATGGCCTTCAACACTTTTCGCCTGATTGACTCTTCTGCTTCCGTTACCGAGTTGGCAAAAACGGACGGAATTTTTAACTTTATTTTTTTTTTTTATATTATCTTTTTCACCTTTTTTGCCTTTTCTCTCTTTTTATCCCTTTCCCGGCCATTATTACCATTGCATTCGCCAACTAGAAACCAACTTGACACTTTTTTTTTTTTTACCGCCAGCCAACAATTGTAATTGCTATTGTAATTGCTATTCCCTTTCTAACCTGTACGCATACACGCACACATGCACAGGCGAAGTCCACACTTGTTTTGAAACGAGGATTTTTAGAATTACGATTACAATACAATTAACTTATTATTAACCTTTATCTGTTTACCCCACACTTAATATACTTGTATTTCAAGCTTTGAGTGTTAAGAATTCTTATGAATTGTTAAAAATGGTTAAAAATTACATTTCTATTGTTGCATTTTCAACGATAGTACGAGGAAACCGCAAAGCTACACTTGAAAATAATGCGATAATAGAAGTGAGCTTATCTTTGGAAAACTTTATGAAAAACGATTTATCAAGAATGTTATATCTATGCATTTTTCAAGCATTATTTGAAGGTACTTCAAAATTAAAATTTAACACTGATTCCATCGAACGTTTTTACTTAAAATACCTTTTCAAATAACAGCACGCTGAGCCGATTGTCATTTAATATTTGTTTACTCGTAGTTTCTAATTTTTCTAAATTATAATTATAAAGAAAGGTTACAAAACAAATATTTACTTAATTACTCGTGTGTAGAAAACAAAAAGTAAATAACACTTGCTAGAAATTCAAATAAGAATTTCTAAATGTAAATTGTAAATCTTTAAAAACAAAGAGAACTGTGATAAATTTTGTTTGAAACCAAACACACGTGCTCGAGTCCCACAAATCAACATGTATAATGTGCACTCGTCGTGTATTGAAAGAAAATGCAGCAGAAAAACAATTGAACAAAATTTTCCGAGAAAAAGGCAGCGCGGCGTGGCACCTCTCCACGCATTTTTATAAAAAATGTATTGAATTAATTTACCTCTCGTTCTGATAATTCGAAATATCTTCCGTCTCGTTTTCACGGTTATCCGTTTACGTTTATATTGACAACCTTGTCTCATGTTGATATGGGCTCTCGCACTTTTCACGCTGAACTAAACGATACCCGACAGCATGTCACGCACTAGACTGAATGATTGAAAATTGTCGTCTTGACTCACACTCCTTTAACCCTTCTCACGAAATTTCTCCCGACAGAGGGAGAAGAGAAGGAAAGAGAGCGAACGCGAGTGGTTAGGCGGCGGGGAGGAGGGAACTCGGGGGAAAGTGAGTAAAATACGAGTAGGCGAGACGAAGACGAGTAGGTTAAGCGTACAATCGGTAATTTTTGGAAGGAATAACGAGCGCGAATTTACGACTGGAGAGGGCGCTCGCGGCAAGCCCTTACCGCCTAAGCCAAGTACTCGCACGCCAATTATTTATATCTCCAAATTATGATCTTCGATAAATCTTGAGATGAAATTTCAGGCAATTTTTTTGCAATTCTAGTGCTGATTAGTGTGCTTCGTCTCAAATTCACAGGCAAGTCTCTCTCTCTCTCGCGCGAAACACTTTGCACGAGAGTAAATCTTAACAATGAAACAGTGGCTGAGCCTCGTACCAAAATTCAAATTTTCGCGTAACTGTAACTTTGAAACACTTGAAAAAGCAAGCGTTCGAACGATACTTTTGCGGAATGGACGATACAAACTGTTTAAGCGTAATTCACCGATTGAAAAATGTGTATGGAATGCTGGCAAAGATGATAGTAATTGCCCAATAAAAAAAAAAAAGTCAAAGCTTCCGGGGAGTAAATTTTTGAAAAGTTTGGCTCGGAGAAAGCGAAAGCCGCCGCGCCACCGAAACAAAATGGTGGCGGCGACTATACCGAGAACAGTTCGTGGATTCCAACAATTTGGTAATGATGACAGAAACCGTACAACTGGTGGTGCGTTTTGGGACTCGGGTATACGGGCGCGCAATTGGAAACGCGCCGAGGCCTATTTGCTCGAGCAGCTGTCCTGGCTGCTTTTGGATGGAAAGAAGAGCCCGGGTTTCTGTTCCTCGCCAACGAAGGGAAAGGGCGAATGCTCTCGAAGCCCTACCTTTTCCTCAAAGGTAAGCCAACTTCTCTTTCTTTATCTATCTCGTCCCCTCCCCCTGACGACGCCCTCGCTCTCATAGAAAGTCAAAGAGGCCACAGATAAATCTCCCTCCCGAGCAGCAAGGAAAAAAGGACACAATGTGGCGGCGGCGGCGGCGGCGATGGTGGTCAGGTAGCCACACAACCCGCTGTAAATTTTCAAACGTGTGCAGCAGGTATTAATGTGTTTTGTGTGTGCACTAATATTAAAACCATTGGCACTACTACAGTTAATCGCCGTGCGCATTAGGAGAAACTTCCCTCGCTGCTCGCAAAAAGTAATGAGAAGGCAGGCTAATTAAACATCATCGATAGGTTTTTGTTTGACGAAACTACTTAAAATTTTACAAACTGAGTATGTTGGTTGGTTGGTTGGTTGAGAGGGGGGAAGGGGGGGGGCCTTACCCATGTGCAATGTGGGCACAGCAGATGTTTTATATATTTATACGATGACTGATGGCGACTGATATCATTAATATCCACTTTTTCATTTGTACTCGTACGTATTGTTTATTTAACAATTGATTTTACGCAATAGAGACTTTGTTTTTCAACGAGCTATCAATAAAATACTAAAATAAGAAAATTTAATTTAAAAACTTTTTTATTGCTTGCAATGTGAAATTTTATGAGACTCATAACTTTAAATGAATATTTTTTCATAAACCAATACATACTGTTTCAAAAAACAAATGTTTCAGAACAAAAAATTCTATATAAAATTTTCTTTTTTACGAACGAAATTTTATTGTTTCAATAACAAAATATAAATTTTTTGTTAAAATATGATAATAACACATCATTTTTATGCGACATGTATTAAATTATAAATTATGACCATGTGATAATAATCTCAACTTTAAAATAAACATTATTACGTTCAATAAATTTGGTAAATCATAATTTTAGAGGTATTTGAAAATGATTAGCAAAATATACGGGCGTGTGAGCGAATTAAACAAATGCAGAAAATGAATTTTGTCTTTTGTACGATTACACAAAATGCTGTATGAAATTAAATTGTATTGGCAAGAAAATGTGGCTCCGATCGAAGGCTACGAAAATACTTTCTGATAGTAATCAGAAATTTTTCATTGGGTTTTTTAAAAAAAACTTGTTTTCTGAATCTATTGGGTTTTTAAATGATGGTTCAAAGAATTATTTGAAAGGCGGTGACAAACTGCCAGAGGGTAAATGAATTATGAATAGAGCCAATGCGACTGGCTTTTGCAAATTAATACTAATAATCTATCACGAAAGTCATTTTCTTATATCCCGACCTCTTATTTTTATTAGAATCTATGCGGAAATAATCTCGTCGGGAATTTTATTAAAAATATTTTTCCACTTTGAAACGATAAAACTGCAAGAGTCATTTTTTTTCATTCAATGCGTTATTTTTCCGATTTTCCGCGAAAAATCGGTGATTATTAGAGGCTAGGCTCTAGCTTTAAGCAGATCACGCCCGCGAAGTGAAAAAACTTGTCCTACACATGATGGATTGAATATTTGACTGAGGTAATACAAAGTCATTGCGTAAGTCTAGCCAAGAACACGTCCCTGAACCTACAACTGTCATCATAACCACATTATACTTCTTGTTTTTCTTCTTTTCTTTTTCCCTTTTTTTCCGTTTTTTTTTTAATAATAAAAATAATTTTTTGTTTTTTTCCAGATAATTTAGATGTGTCTTATTTCGCAATTTAATTTAAATGAATTATTCAAACAAGTGTTATTTTACTGGTTTCAATGCGTATTATAATTAAACAAAACGTATTTTACTTAGGAATTATAAAAAATTTCTTCTCTTTCTTTCCCTATTACACTACGTGAATTCATTGATTACGTATAGGATAATAAAAATAAAATTTCGATCCTGAATTTAATAATCGAATTTAATAATGAAGCGGTATTTTTGAAATCGATAAAAGTGTAACTTTTGCAAATGAGTTATCCAAGTTAATGAAGTTAATGAAACTACTATTCATAAAAATGAATAGACTACTATTTGAAGATGCAAATACAGCATTCATATAAAAAACAAAAAAAAAACAAAAACTAGGAAAAAACACAGAAAAATAATGAGCCGAAGGTTAATGAAGATTGTATGATGCTCCACCGTAAAAAATATGACTCGTGCGAAATGCAAAGAATCGGTGTCGACAGATTTTATCTCTTTACTGAATTTTTAAAGTGCTTTTTTCTCCACGCAGAGCGATCTTCCAGCATTTAGGACTTTTCCTAGATGCGCGCAAGATGAAGGTTTTTTTAATTTCCTCTAGACACCCCACGTCGCCCGACATCTCGAGATGCAAATCATCTCCTCGTCAACGCCCACGCTTTCCCGGAGGCCGAACAATTAGTGTAGGTACAGAGAGTTGCGAGCAATTTACCACGGAAGGCACTTTATTACTCCCCCGCTGAATTAATCGGGAATCGATTTCCTCTGTGCGCGCGCGTCACCTTCTCCCGGACGATTTACTTCTCCACAGTCGTTAAGCTCTTTATTTTTTATTTTATTTCCTTTTATATTTTGTACCAAGGTAAATGAGCACTTACGAACACTCCCACTTACAAATATGCAACCAAGTGAATATCTCACTATTGAAATGTATGTATCTAACTCACTCGACGAGATGTAAATCGACTGCTAAAGCACTCGGCGAGTCCTCCCCGTTTTGCAAGATCAATACTCGAAGCAACTTTCTTACAATGTTCACTGCACTTCAATTAAGTCCCGTTACCTTTAATGCCCAATATTTAAGAATCGTAATGGCAGCTCCGGTAATTGTCGAGTGTATCAATGATATTTCTAATTGCCAACAAGAACGAAAGGAACGCACGGTTTTTTACGGTTATTGGTGTTTGTAGGGAGAGAAATAGGAACGAGGGTAGTGGGAAGTACGCGAGCGAAGTGTGCGTGTGCGAGGCATCGAATACATGGGAAATCCCATGAGAGTAAATTCACCACCACTTGGATCGATCGGATCGAGGCCCACAGCCCGTGTGGCTGCCGAAGAAATTAATCGATCGATTCTGACCTATACGTGTCGAGGTTGATCGGTGCACTCCCTCCCACCACGTATTCATAATTCGCAGTGGAGCTTCGCTCCCTGCAATTTCCACGCCCCCAGTTTTTATTACCATTGTACATAAAAACAGTTGAGAAAAAAAAAAAAAAATCACCACCGCCCGCTCCGTCGTATCGGTTTGCACATTCCATTCATTAGCTCGCATCGCCGCTGAAGATTTGCGCCTAGAATTCACCGATTCAAAAATTAATAGGCCTCGTGTGGAAACGGAGAATACCGATCGAACGAGGAAGAACGGACGAGTGAGAAAGTAAAAAAAAAAAAAAAGTTGAGGGATGGAAGAGGGACAGGAGAGGAAAAAATAAAGGGAATGGAGAATAAAGGATACCGAAATTTTACGGACGGATGTGATTCGACGACTCTCTCTCTCTCTCTCTCTCTTTCGCCTTCATCTTGTATTTCTTTCGCAATTGTCAGAAGGGCTGGCCCTGGCCGAGGAGAAAACCTGCTCATGGTCTACCTGGCTTAGAGCAGGTAGTTTAAACGACCCGTACAAAAACCTTGACCCTGGCCAAAACGAGTCAACTCGCAACCTTCTCTCTTCTCGTCTTCTCTCACTTCCCATTACTTTTTCCATCTTTCCTTCTTTTTTTTCAGAGTAAGAGTCAAATAAGTATTATACCCAGTGTATATATACGTATCACTGATGGTAATGGACACGTTCAATTTTATTTCCTTACAAATTTAACTGTATCAATACTACAATTATGGGAATTTATAAATTTTACGACCAGGCCTTTCACGTACAATTTCAATTTAATGATTTAATTTCTTTAAACGCGTTCCTGAAAATAGTCCGTTTACTAACCAAGAAAAATACATTTGATTGTTTTCTATTCCGGCAATTGCTGCAAGTATTGTAAGCCATTAGCACTTTTATCTACATCATAATTATTTATTGTAATTGCAGGATTTTTACGTAATAATCACGTCATTTTAACAACATTTTCTTTTTATTCGCGCCTAATTTCCATTAAAATTTAAGAAAAATAAACGCAATTATTAATCTTATTTGTCTTGTATTTTACAGTGAAATTTTATCCAATTAAAATAAATAATTCCATTTAAAAAGCTACAAGAGACAGTTGAGGTAAATTTTCCAGATTATACGCAGGGAAAAAGGTTGGTAATGGTTGCCCAACTAAATAGCCGACCATTGCTCACTCGTTTCTCAGTCTGCCTCGCAATTCTATTCTAATTTAAAACAAGTACAGTGATTAATCTTGGAAAATTCACTCGGCAAAGATCCACTCTAACAGTTTTATTTTGAAATATTTAACCTGTCATTGTCATACTTAAACATTTGTGATTACATTTTTATTTGCTATGAAAATTTCTTTTGGCATTTGAAAGTTTTTTAATCGATATCATGTCTAATTAAAAATTAAAACTTTATTTTTCATTACTGCAAATAGTTCATTTTTTTCATTGTAAAATTATTTTTATGCATTTTTTTTTTCTTTATTGTTACAAACAGAGTTGAATAATAAAATTCAACTATTGTGTTTAATATAAAAATTACACACGGCATTATATATTATATAATGTGAAAAGTTTATTTTTTTTCTGTTTTAAAAAACTTGAAAGAAAAAAATTACATTTCAGTTACATATATATATATATGTATGTATATATTTGATAATTGATTGTGGTGCTGATCCGTGTTCACTAGAAAATTTGATGAGAGTATAATGACGTAGAGTTTCAAAAATTTATAATGATGAATCGAACGTCAAAACATTGTAAAAAATATTTAATATTTTTCGAAACTTTTGTTTAAAAAATTTTCAATCAATTTATTCGATTTGAGGATGTTGGTTACGTACATTATGTTGAATATTTAGAATTGGTATCGTTTTTTGTAACGCGAAACATTGCATTGTTAAGCTTGGCACAAATATCTAACTTTTTAAAATGAACAAAAGTTTACGAGTAAAATAGGGAAATCTGAATTGCGTTAAAACTAGACTTTTAAAGCTAGAAATTCAGCTCGCTAGAAATCCAGGGAAATTGAGATGTTGAGTTTAATTGGAGCAATGAACGTCGACAGCAACAAGAGAAGCGCGTGTTTCCCGAAATTAGAAACGCGTCAACATCGGGATGGTCCGCGGGGAGCTCAGAGAAAAGCTGTAAAAGGAAAAAAATGGATGTTTACCTGAAATCTTTTGGCCCATGTTCATGCCCCGATGGGGACGGTAATAGTGAGTGCGTGTGGGATGGTGGCGATGCTGGGCGCACTGCTTCGTTATGGGTAATTTCTGTCGCGTGTGCCTTACGTTGGGGCCCAGATGGTAAATGGGGTGGTGGAGGTTGCTCGGATGGTGGTGGTGGTGGTGATGGTGGTTGGTCTGGGGTGCGTTCCCGGCGCCGATACCACCGTTGCTAGCCTCGACGCCCTGGGCGGCTCTTCTGGGACTGCCCCCCCGGGGGCTACCTTGAGGGCTGGCCTCCTCGTTGCCTCCCCCAGCTCCACCGCCGGCTCCACCGGCACCGCCGCCACCTGCACTTCCGCGGTTGCGGATTCGCAACAACCTCGCAGCGGCTGTTCCGGTAACGCCGCCGCCGCCTCCGCCGCCTCCGACACCACCGGCGCCTCCTCCTCCTCCGCCGCTTCCTCCGCGGCTACCGTCTCCGCTCACGCAATGTAGACCGTGAATATACCTGAAACACGAGAACAATCCAATCATTATTATTGTGCTTTGTGCTACACTTCACATGTTATTTTTGTTTGTGTGGGTTATTCAAACTATTCCCTGGCCCCTGGCCCCTGGCCCCTGGCCCCGCTCTTTTTCGAGTTTCCCGTAAAACAATTAGTGTTTTCACGCTTTTCGCTCTCTCCTCGACCTTTCACTGTCGCCAGTTCGTAGTCGTTGTCATAGTCGTAGTCGTGTGCACGCTTCACCGAATTAGGCTAACGAATCACACTCTTCGAGTCCGTGTTCACGAGGGTTATGGAAACATCAAACCATACAATTTCATAACAAGAATATAAAATAGTTTATTAGTATTCGGACCACGAGCCAAAGACCTTAGCCATTGGTACAAATTTCAAGCAGTCTTACGAGTCTTTGAACGAGGTCAAAACAGTCCTTATTTAACATTCTCTATCACCAAGAAAATTATATTCTAAAACGGACATGTGCCAGTTAGCAATCATATTTAAGTCCGTATGACGCTTCACTGTTTGTTACTCGGTGTAATTTAACATCTGAATTGCTGTTTTACATTAATTAAAACTGCAGTGCGTTCCTTTTCTCTCGCTCGCCCCCTCTCGCTCCCTCCCGCTCCGATAAACGTGTTTCTTGTTACGCATTATTTCAAGCTATCAGCCGCTGCGGGTTCTGATCGATCATAATTTTTTACTTTTAATTTATTATTTTTATGCTTATCTTTATTTTTAATTTATTTCATTATTTTCCACCTACCGTAGCGTCGCCCGCAGCAACTCGTGTTACTTAGTTGTGCATCTTTTAATTTTTTTTTTTTTTTTTATTAAGCAAAGAGGATTCTCGGGGACTCAATGGGAGGAGCAAAGATGCGTTCTTATTACTGCACAGATGACATGTCAATGTTCATTATTTTGTGCATTCGTCTGTGTATCTCTGCAATACATGACAGTGCCATTGTAGTCAACTGAATATATTACTCAAGACTGAATTTGTGAATACTTTTGTAACGCAAGATGATGATATTATTCCAGCCAATAATAATAAGTATCACATTGCTCTTTTCTTTTGATGAAATGATTTTGATAATAGTTATTGATCAAAATTGCTGTCACATTTTCAGTTGCTATAATGCTTAAAATAATATATTGGCTAATTTATGGAATGTAGAATAAAAGTAAATAAACGATATGGAAAGCTTTAATAAAAACAAATTTACTAAAATGAAAACCAACGAAGCCGTGATTAAAGCAAAATAAAATTTTAAAAAATATCAAATTTGTATGGAATTTGAAGTATTTATTTTGTAAATTTAAAAAGCAAAACGCGTTCGAATTTGTGAATTTTAACATTTCTAAAGTATTGAAAGCTCTAGGTATTCGATAAAATCAAATAATTAAAAAAATATTTAGTAAAATTGCTACGCTATTTTTTAACATAATTTCTAGCTAGTGATATTGAATTAAACAAAAACCAGTGAAAAAATTAAATAATGTTTTGGTATTGAATGGGAGAAACAAAGAAAAGAATTGAATTAAAAAAGAGCTATCACTCATTTTCAAAGTGTCAGTGTAATATAATGTTCCGATTAAATATCATCGTTCAATTGATAAAAAAAATATTATTTATTCGTTAAATAAATTAAATAATACAAATGCAGGATTTACAGTTGTTATTCATATTGAGATTGATTAGTATGCGCCAGTAATGATTAATTTCACGATTAAAAGATTATAAAATGTATTTGGTTGACGTGGAGCTGGTTGTGCGTAGCCTCGAATCGCGTAACTCAATATGATAAGTGATTAGGAGCAAAAAGCTGATCCAGTACGAGGCACCAAAAAAGAGGAAGTAATAGGGCGGGCAGGGGTGGGGGGGGGAGGGAAATGAGGAGAACAGTCGCGAATGATTTTGACGCAATCGCTGTGTCGGGACGGTGGAGTCGAGGCCGCGACAACAGTTGTTACGTAGACCGTCGTTGTCGGTGGCGGTTGATTTCCGCTCGGTCGAACCGGACACGAATCACCCGGATCCTGCCGCTGTTCTGTATTTTCGTATTTTCGTATTTTCGTATTTGCGATGCCATACCCTTCCGATTCGAAAATGTCTGCTGTTGTGCGTATACAACGCAGAGTAAATGCGATTGGCGCGATTTTATTATCGCGTGTGCGCTCGCATACTTTGCCCGTTCGTTTTCGCCGGTTTTCCTCAAATTCCTAATTCAATACCGGCTGACGCGTATTTTAAAAACGAAATAAGCAATTGTATTTGGATATTGACGTAATGTATAGTCTCTCGCGTATTTCACTGCTACGAAAAATTAGATTAAGCTTGATTGAGTGTTATTTCAGTGCATTAAAGCTGAAGCATAACAAAATCATATGTTATGCATCAAATTAAATAAATAAATTAAATATGGAGATTAAAATTATTTGATTGTAACTTACCCGCCCTATATATAATTGTTTATGAATTTTGTTTGTTTATTATTAACTAATAGCTAAATTTACGCAATGGCTAAACGAAAATACTCAAAATAATCGTCGGTAATTCAATATTAATTCATTGTTATTTTCAATTAATTCCAGCTTGTAAACTTGAAAGGTAATGTAATTATTTTTAAATGTGCACAAATTGTAAATATTTTTAAATTATATTATGTACAATTTTAAACTGCTATCAAATAGGTTATAAATGCTCGATGTGATAATTAAAAATTTATTGTTTACATAATCTTATATTTCACACAAAAAAAATGTTGAGTTTTACTTTACAAAGCAGCTTAATTAAATTAAATTCTTTTTTTCATTGCAATAGTAAATTGAAATACTACACTTGTTTTCGATATCTTTCTGCAATTCATATAACCCACTCTACATGATGTATAGCAATGAAAACACGTCCAACTTAATTCTTCTAAAAAACAACTTTTCAACACACTAATGTAAAATTAAAATACAACTATAAATTAACTGTACAAGATGAAATTGTAAAAACAGTGAGTATAAAAATTTATCAATTTTATAAAAAAGTAAACTTTAGCATTTTGTGAATATTATTGTGAATTTTATTAAAAAATTTATCATTATTAAAAAAAAAAAGAAAAAAAGAAATTCATTAAAAATAATTGAAAAGAAAGCTGAATAAGTGTCTTCAGCTTTAATAAATAAAATGTACAATAACAGAGTTGAAAAATAGTTTTCCGCCTCAAATTTTAAAATATTATAAATTACGTGAGAAAAGTTGAGAACGACACAGCAAAGAGAGAGAGAGAGAGAGAGAGAGAGAGAGAGAGACAACACAACTAATACAGATATCGAAGGAGTAAATGAAAAACAAATCCTTAAAAGTATTCCAGTAGTGTGCACGACGACCATGTAAAGAAAGCCATCGCAATATACTCATTTTATTTTTTAATAATAAAATTTAATATTTCTTGTAATTATTTATACGGTTGGCACAGAAATGTTAAAAAAGCAGAAGCCTCAATTACTCAAAATTATCATATTTTTTTACGATTCTGGAAATTTGATACTTTACGATATCATTAAAGATACAAGATGCGTGAGTGCGAGAGTGCGCGCGCGCGCGCGCACCGCGTGTGCGTGTGTGCGTGGCGCCCGTTCGCAGGGCATGTAGTATCGAAGAGTTTCACGTGTACTCTTAAATTACACAATAAAAAATTAACGACATAAATATAAAGTTCCGGCCGGTAATAAAAGGAAAACAATAAAAAAATAAAAGGAGAAACAGATGAAAAGCGAAAGGGAAATAAAAAAAAACGGAGAAGGAAGCATTCGCCTCGTACGTTACAGATGAGAGCTCAATAATTGCCGAGTCGGATGCTCTCGGGAAGCAGGCGAGCGCGGATTCAATGCACTCGTGTATTTGGCACGGAAGTTGCCTATAAAACCGCAGCGGGCGCATCATCGTGTATCTAGTTTCCGGCTCGCAGTCGCATAGTCGAGGAGGAGCCGCGAAACACGTCGGCCGCCACTCGAGCTCGTGTCGAAGCTGCACTTTGACCGGACAAGTGTGTCGCACCACGTACGTACGTAAGTACACACTTGCGACCGCGGGGCTACGTGTCGCCTCCAAGTGCCCGGGGTCAAAGGACAAACTTGGCCTGCCCCGTCCGCCGTCTGCCTTCGTGCGCATTATTGTTCCGGCTCGAACAAGAGCTTTCGGCGGCGGAGGGGGTGGGTGGGGGTCGGGGCGAAGGAGGTCCGAGTCGATTCGTGGATTCCCAAGGCTTGCGTCAAGTGGTAGGACGGCGGCGGCTCCTCGGGTTGTTAAGGGGACCACCGCGACTCTCGAAGCCACAACTACAATCGTTTCTTCACAGCTGCCCGGATTCTTCGGCTATTCCAACTCGCCGCTAATGAAACGAGTTGGTATTGACATTTTTCTCGCGTTATTAAATTACTCGGTTGCGAGTCTCGGCTCGCTTTATCTCTTGATTCCATCCGAGACTTTAATTGGAAATCCGTTGAACTTCCGGCCGAGTTTAGCAGATGCAGATTCTAATTGTTATTCGAGCCGCGACTATTTTCATTAATCAAGCTCCCTCCTCTGCGAAAGTTTCATTGTTCGCAAAGCGGAAAAGTAAATTTTTAAGAAAAAATGGCTTTTTAAGCTTGCGCAGCTGTCGTTTGGCCAGGCAAAGGGATAAGCTCAAAGCGTATTCCCTTTGAAAATATATTCGTCAGCATATTTCGATTGTTTCACACGCTCGTCCGAGGGAAAGAGAGATCTCGGTTTAACAGTGTACTTTTGCCGAAAGATCTGGTTTCGATAAAAGCGGAAAATGCCGAGGAAAAAGTGAAGGGAGAGCGAAATTTGAAAGGGTGCGGAGAGCACAGTGGAATCTATTAAAAGCCCAGCATGCGGGATTGGAAAACAAGTGGTTGGGACCATCCAAATATTTACGCCCTCGTAAAGCCATAAAGCAACATCGACCGTTGCTCGGCGTGGCCATTAATTTCTCAGTGGCATTCGTCGGGGGTGGAACGGGGTCGGGTCGGGTCGGGTCGAGTCGAGTCGAGTCGAGTCGAGTCGAATCGGGGACTACCGGCTTCTCCGATTCACGATTCACTAGTCGAGATTCGCAGGAGGATCGGAGAGGAGCTCGTTAAAGTGCACCGCAGGCGCGACTACGACGGCTACGGTATTGATCCGCGTTCACTCGCCCCGTCTCTCTCTGTCTTTATGACCAGGGTGAGCCAACCTAAATCCGCTCTACGCCCCAGCACGAAAAAGCCAATAGACGGGCTAAAACGTCGAGAGAGAGAGAGTGAGAAAGGCAGAGAGAGACAGAGAGAGAATGAGTGAGGGGGAGGGGAAAGGGGCAAATTCGAGATGCCGCCCACCACCACCACCACCACCACCACCACCACCACCTCAAACACAACTAATTCCGATACTTTTACTCCGGGCTCTTTCCTTCATTTTCCGCTCTCACTCCCTTCGTTTTCTTTTCGCGCAACACTAGAAACTCCCAGCCGCTCGGAAAATGGGCGGAAATACTGGCAGCAAATGCGTGGCAGCTATGCTTAATTCATCCCCGATATCGTCAGGGACCTGTCGATGTCGATTATTTCAATCAAGAAGTAATGCGCTTTGGTTTTTCTTATTCCCTGCAACTTATTTGAAAATGTTTGCCAAGCTTGCTCCGAAGTTTTGAGTTGGAGAAAATTAAATCCTCTTTTGCAACGAACAATGGACTCGTACTAGTGCTCGGGGGACGGAGGGGAGAAATTTACAGGAAAAACTTTTATTCTCGAAAGTATTATGTCTGGATGAAAGTTTGAAGCTGTTCTTGGAAAGCTCGCCAAATGCTGTATACGTAATATAACAATCGGGACTGCTACCATGCTACCTCGTACTTGTCTTTGCGAAAAATAAATGGAATTAATTAAATCAAATGTCCATAAAACGCGGAGCCTGAAATTACTTCTCCTCGAGTAATACGCTCGACTCGGTGTCCAAGTGTTAAAACGTACTCTTCGGCGTTTTTATTGGACAAAAAACAAAGTTGTAAAATAGCGGAAGCCGGGTGGATCGATCAAACGACCGTCAGGACGAAGACGGAGAAACCGATAGGAGCCTGTGGTGCGGAGCTCCGAGTACGAACGAGGGGGACAGAACGTGCTCCTACTCTCGAAAACTAGCCATCGCGCACTCGCTTGCATACCGGTTTTCTTAATCGCTTTGCAATGTGATAAATCGACCGAGACTCGCTATTTCCTGAAATGAGAGTGAGCTCGGCAAATCAGCACTCGCTCGACAACGAATAAGGCGCTGAATTTTCGCCCCGCAGCACCGCAATGCTCTGTAATAGAGACAAGCTTTATCTACGCGCTATTAAGTAACACTCGCTCGAGACATTTCGTGCGCTCCTCGCAAACCTCGAATTCGGCATCGATAAACTCGCTCCAACTGCATCCATCAGTCCTCCGGGAAGCTGAGCAAACAATGATCCATTTCCCCGAGAATGTGCGTGCGTTATCATCTCTCGGATATCGCCCTCTCCCTCGGACAAGCCATTCCGCTCGATACGGCTCGCCAATGCAGCGGCTAATAAAATGCTCGGACCATTCGCGATTAAACATGGCAATCCACGCAAACGCGGATTAGGCGCATTACCCGGGCTGGCTCCGCGCACTTGGAGCAAACTTTAATCGCTGAACGCTCAAACGCACCCAACAGCTGACGGGACGCGTACTTTCTTTATTATTTTCTGGGTTGCGATGCTCGAACCCCCTCCTATCCTCCCCCTCCCCCTCCCGCCCCCCGCGCCGCTCGCTATCTATCTCGTCTCAACACCTGTTCGCCAGCTGCCCGCCACCGTGCCGATGACCGGTGGAAGGGGGCAAAAAAGATGGGATGGAAGGGGGCTACTTAGCATTTGCACCTAGACTGCCTTTGTGTTGGCACAGGCCTTTTTCTCCTGGTTCAAGTGTGCACTTTCTTTCATTTCGGCGCGTTCGCCGCTGCTTTTTTTTTTTCTTTTTTTTTTTTTTCTCTCTCTCTTTTCTTTTTACATCGGACTCTCCGGTATCGCTGATTTCGCTCCACTCCCTGTCGCCACACCCTGCCGCTTAATTCCGACGGCGTTCTCGGAACAATCGAGCCAGGGTCCTGCTGCCCCGGAGAGCATCCGAAAATACGCATTATATACAAGCGGCCGAACCCAAGAACAATGCTCGAGGTGGAAAACTACCGGTCCTCGTGCAGGCCCGACGATTATTTTATATTGTTTTGTTGCTTTCTTTCGGACACTGACTGGCTGTAGCTGCTCGCCATTGTGTAACCGGTGCATGAGAAAGAGCGAGGGAATCGATTTTCGGCCGAGGATTCGGACACGATTAATGAGTCAAGAGCTCGAAATTTTTCCACGATTTTGGGCTATGATTTTGCCGAAACTTCTTTGTTGTTGTTGTTGTTGTTTACATTCCACCTTGTGGAGGGAATCGAGCTCACTCAAATCAAATGAACTCGAAGAAAGTAGAATAAAAAAAAAGTTGGAACAGTAATATTTTTATTAATAGTCGCTCGAGTCAGAGGCACTTTGATTCGCTTTGATCCTTCCAATAAACCAACGCTGTATACGAAAAATATGAATTATGTAGGTAGAAAACATTTTCACGTGCGGAATATTAAATAGACTTAATAATGTATTCTTATGACTGTAAAGAGTATGAGTCTCTGGGTCATGGATTTTAATCAGCCATTGTCATCAAAGTTTGTATTACGTTAATAAAATAATGAAGAATATCAATAACAATTTTAAGGCCAAAACTTACGCGTCCTGGAAACTCGATTTGGAAAAGAAGCCAAGAATTTTATTGTGCTCAACTATTCGATACTTTTATCTTTTACAGCATTGCTTCGGCTATTTAAAAGCAAGACACAAAGGATACGCAGTTTGCGCTAAGTGAAATCAAAGCTCTTCTAAAGTAATGTGGCTAAGAGCACCCCACCCCTTTTAACGTCGGACTTATATACTCGAAAATCAAACATATTGATTCCAAAATGTAGCCAACAAACTAAAACTTTCTTGGGTAGGACAAGAGGTAGTATTATTCTCTTAAAAGCTTTAAGTCGTATAAGGATAGAATCTAAGTATCAGTCCGAATTTCGCCCTGATGAAACTCACGAACAAAGATGTTGGTCATTATTGGAGATAGTGCGCAAATCTAGTGCGGTCTTCTTCATTAGTTGCGATTATTCAGGTTTACCAAAGGTTCTTGCTTCACAATTAATCAAGAGAATTTTTTAGTCGCGAGAGCGGTGAAAGGCGTCGTGTCGCTGCCGGATTTACCGTTGGACTCGGTTCCATTTTTCCTTATCTCCTCCTTTCGAAAAAAGGTGTTTCCTCCGGTACGCGGTCCAGCTCGACGGTCTCAATAGTTTAGCAGGTTGGAGCCTCGCACCACAACCGACCCCATCGAGTCCGATAAATCAGGGCGAATGCGGTTTAATCGGAAACACATGAGCGAGCGACCGAGGGACGCCTCGGTGACTTTCACGCTTTAATATCTCCGAGGTTGATTGCGAGAGAGAGAGAGAGAGAGAGAGAGAGAGAGAGAGAGAGTACGTTGGACGATAGGTACCCTGGTGCACTTGGCGTGTAGCAGCTGCACGGGCGTTATTCCGCACGTAAAAAAGCGGTCTGCCGTGAATTAGAGAGAAAGAGAGAGAAGTGGAAGTGCGCGTGCTCTCGAGCCTTTCGCAATAATCAGCGAGATGTGGCGTAAAAAGCCGCTTCCAGGCTGCCCGCCCCTCACTTCTCTCTCTCTCTCTCTCTCTCTCTCTCTCTCTCTCTCTCTTTCACGCACCCGTGCTTGTATGTGCGTATCTCGGATATCCTTCGGACGCTCGCCACTCGTTCTTCGCCACGTTCACCAGTTGCGGAAGGCATCGGCAACGTGCCAACAAACAAGCCTTTTATGCCAGCGAACGCATAACCTCGGCGAAGGCCAGTCCGTCCGTCCGTCCGTCCGTCCGTCCGACGGTTCGTCCGTTCTATTAATTTACCCGAGGTACAGAAAAACCTCACCGGTAATCTAACGTTCACGCAATTTTTTACGGAGCTCCTATTCCACTCGGTCAACCGATACCCCCTGAGAGTCAACGCGGGGACCTTTCTTCTCGTCTTACGAGTTGGAAGCCTTTTTGCGAGCTCGCAAAAAGCCTTTCTTCCGCTTATCGACGAGACTGAAAAAATCGATTCCCAGATTAGCATCGAGCGATATATTTTCTAGTGCTATCGAGTATTGTGTAACTCGGAGATAAAATCTCCGGACTCGGCCGATCGATTATTCCGTGTCAAATTAGTTTTGTCGTTGGGGCCTTTCGCTTCGTTGCAATAATAATAAAGGGTTAGAAAGGTGGGGTGGGGGTGAACAGCTCTGCAACTATTTCAAGTTCACCCGGAGATAACGTCGGGCGAGCGTTCGGTGATCTGTCGTGCGGCTTTTTAGACACGCACGCATTGCTGCTGGCTTAGTTTTTCCGAGAGTGCGCGGGAAAATTACTCTAGTCCACGCCCATCTTTGTTTGCTAATGTCGGTCGGTCGTCGTTTGGCCGTCCAAGACATTGTCGTTCCAACGAATACCCACCCTCCTCGTCGCACATTTAAGGACCGAGTCTGCGCGTACTCCCCGGCCAATAGAAATTAGGTAGAATTATCGACGCACATGCACCTAATCACGATGCACGTCAATTTGCTCTATCTATGGCCACTTAATGCTTTCCAACTAAACTTTTAATACATTTTTAACGATCCCAATATTCTTTCGAACTTGGCAATCGTTTCCTGACTTTCTGCGCGACTTCAAATAGTCTACAGCAATGAAAAAAGCCACAGTCTAACTGTAACTATAGTTTTAGCATAAATTATAGTAATATATCACCTTCCACATGTTTTACAATTACTATTACCGATGATTTTTATGGCAAATGTATTATAGAAAGCAGTATTTATTACTATAAAATTATATATCTTGCGCCGCTAAATGTTTGCTACTAGTGGTACTATTCTATTTTCTCTCCTAATACTAATTAAATTTATTTTATTTTATAGTCGACTTGTTTTTCTACATTTTTTTTCTTCTTTGTGAGCAAAGACTGTAAACATAATATGCACTTGGGAAAATCGTATCGTTTAAGTGAATTAATCGCAGGCGTCTTTTATCAAATTGTAGAAATTAAAATACTTTGTTTTGATCGCTTAACGAATGATTACAAATACAAATAACAAACTTGGCATGAATTTAAAAGAAATTAATAAACTGGATGAATAATTAGCTACAAAGGCAATTATTTTTGTTATAAATCTATCGTGTACGCATTTATCATTTCCATTCAATTCAAATTGTAATACAGATAATTGCTACTATTGTGTAAATACCACTTGCTGTTATTGTATAATAAAGTAGAGACATTGCGAGTGCTTTTACCAATAGTAAACTTTGTAAAAAAGTAAATGAGCTAATTCTTTTACATATTGTTCTATCAAGAGTGTTGTGTCAACCTTGGAATACCAATAGTTTGTACAAAAATGTTGTTGGCGATGTTTTTAAAAATTTACGCGAGGCTGGAAGAAAGCTTTTAATATGTCGAGACGATTTCACTCTAGGCTTGGTATAATTTGCAATTTTTCAAATTTACACAACTTTGCGGATAAAATTACGAAAAAGTAGGCTCCGTATATGGACGAAGAAAGAAATATTATAGAGTCTGGAACTTTGCAGAGAAGCAGATGACGTTTAGCAATCGACGGGTTCTCTCTTTCTCTCCTCGCATTTCTTCCCTCTTGCTATTTTCAGTTTTCCGAGTTTTCCGAGAGATCGGTGTGCAGAGAGGAAGGGAGAAAGGTAGCGGCGCGTACACGAGGGAGAGGTTTCTTCGCGGCAATCTATGCCAAGGAGCTGCGTGGCTGATTTCCTTTTTTTCCTTCAAGGAAAGAGCGCGAGGAAAATGAGAAAAAAGCTGCCGCAGTCATTACGCGCGAATAGAGGAGAGAGAATCGGCATCACGAGCTATGATACTATATACCGCAAGATCTCGCAGAGATGATGAAATTCAGAAACGAGGTAAGAAGATTTTCTCAAGGACCGCTACCAACGAAGGAAAAACGAAAGGCGCGAGGAACTGTGGCAAGTTGGCATCTGGGCGAACTCCTTGTACATGTGTGTGCGTGTGCATCGAGCATGTCCTTACACATGTCGCCAACGTCTGCTCCGAGAGAAATTTTCTTTTCTTCTATTGCTGCATTGTCTTGGGTAAAATTCGTCGCGTAAAATTCAGCTTTTATTACGAGCTACTGTGTTACGACACGGGGGTCGAGAATATTGCGTCTGCATTAAAAATGAAACAATTTTTTCCGAGGTATGCGGTGAAATTTAACAACCCTAACCTTCACGGCAAATTTACCAACAATCGTTCTCGTGGTTAATTTCTCTCGAGCGCTGTTTGTTATTTAACAGCAATAAACAATTGGCTTTGGATTAATGATGAATTGTATTTATTGCTCGCTGACTGCGGCGGATTCCTTGGCAAGAGATCAAAACTAAATAAAAATAACGATATTGGATATCGGAGCGGTAGGCATTTTTTGTCGGAAGAAAAGTTATGCTTGATCGATAGCGAGTCGCTAATTGTCCTGATTTGCATTGTCAAAGAAAACATGTCTCCAGTTTCCCAAACGCAGCCTGGCATTATCCGCGACAAAACTCGCTCGGCATATCATTGACGAAGTGACAGAGCATAAAAATGGCAATGGTTACGGTGACTGGGCTGTTCAGCCTTCTGAATTCGCTCGGCTCCAATCTATTTTTCAACTCGAAAGAAAGTTCATCCTGGGCAACAAAGCCGGGGCCACGGGAGAGCGGCGGCCACGCCGAGTTTTGAAGGAGCTGCATTAATAACTCAGGTAAAACAATGGAATAAGTTTTATCAATATGTTTATCGGAGTGTAAATTTGAGCGGAGAGCGTGCATCAAAGGTAGGTCGGGCGAGCAGAGGCGAGTAGTCGCACACGCGAACGAGTGTGCGTGTGCGACTCGCGAAGGCCGACTCTCTCACAAAGTAGGACTTGGGAGTGCATCAGCAGCGGGGAATTTATCGTTAGGCTCGCGTTATCGCGAAAACAAACTCCCACAACACAACACCCAGCGCATCCCATCATTCCCTCTATTTATTCAATAGTCGCTCGAGGAGGAGCGACGAATGAGGCATCGCGCAAACGCCACCAGGAGGTTCAACGACCCGAATTCACGATTGGCTTCGCGGCCTTCGCCAAGAGCGAGCCAAACATGGCGCGGCGTCAAAGATGCTGGGCTGATGCATCTGCTCTCTCAATCTCGCTCTCCGCTCCGCTCCACGCCCCGCTCGCGCTCGTGCATCATGTAGGTGCGCTTTTAGTACTGACACATTGCATTGTTTCATCCATCACCATCTCCCTAATCTCCGTCCGCGGCTCGTGTCGCAGGTGCTGTTGCCTCTCCTCCTCCTCCCCCCCTGCCCCGCCAAATTGTTGGCTCGTGCGCCGGCCAAACGAGGATTCGATTCCCCGAGAAATGATTCTTGTCATATTCGAGGCGACAGCCGAAGAGCCGAGCGCTCGAGAGCGATTCGTGGTGCTCCGAGTCAAACTGACTACTAAACCCGACGCTACTCCGCAACACCTCCAGCCACTGCATCTAAAATCGAGTCAAAGCATCTTGTACTTTTGCTTTTATTATCTAATTGACTTTCGTCGCTCCTTCCTTTCTAAACACGTAATAACGCAACCTTTTATTTCAAAACAGTTGCAGCTCTGCTCTTCGAGAGCCTCGGAGGCACATGCCGTGCACTTTTACCTTTAATGTGGGCACATTATGAATACTGTATGTTTTTCAGGATAAGATCGATCCCCGGCCCCAGTCAACAGTTTACCCCAACGACTGCTGGCATGTCCTTTCTCGCGCAGGATCCCTATCGCTGATAAAGATTATCGAGTCCCTCCCGTTCCGCCCTCCTCCTCCTCCTCCGAATAGCGGTGAGTCATTGGTGAGTTTGGTGTTGGGCAGATGGATGATAAGGCCCTCCCTCGCGAGTTATATAAGTGCTGGCAACAGATTTTGTAGGCGAAAACACAAAACGGGAGGGGTGCAAAAAAGGCTCAACAACAAATCGAGAGATGGAGGCGAGGACATGCAGATGGGATGCATGTCATGACACGACCGTGAGCGAGTGCATTGTAAAAGGTGGACGCAACGCGTGTAATGCGAGCGGTTTACAGGTATATCATATGTAGATAAGCGGAGCGCAAAAAGAAGAGGAGCCACGGGCGGGGGGGGGTGAGGAGAGGAGGAACGAAAGCCGAGCGAAACTAAGGAGGCAGAGGAGGAAAAGAGTCTCGGAGTGCGCAGACAATGAACAATCGTACATTGTTACGAGTTATAGCATTGTTACTCCACCGTCGTCCCCCCGCCCATGTTCACATAATTAGGCTGTAAACGTTTCGAGACAATCACCATTGTTTTCCTTTACCTCCGGATCGCGAGAGGCGCCGTCGGTTTCGTGAAGCTCGTGATGCGGCTGTTACCCTTCGAAGACGCGACCAACCACTTCCCTCGCAGACGAGTCCCCGCGAGACCGATGTCCCTTCCAAACCATGACGTAGGCTATCCGCCGACCGGGTTGAAAATCCAAGGTCAAATCCGAGAGAAAGCGAAAGCCACGATGCGAGCGAAATGAGCAGCGATGACGGGAATCGGTTGTTTGACGGGCATAGTAAATCGGAGATTAAAGGACGATAACCGGAGAAGCGGACCAGCGAGGGGCTTTATTGAAGTCTCCAAGCGAGCCGCTATCTCCGGTCGACGATGATAGCCGGGAGATCGAGAACTCGAGGAGACAGCGAGCGCCTAGAGGTGAAGAGGAGACAGGGCGTATGAGCGAATGTTGAGCGACGCACGCGCCGGAGATTAAGACTGAACGGGGCAATTGTGCCAGTCCGCTGATAAGGATGGAGCTTGACATTTTTGTGATATCGAGAGGGCCCTTATCGGTGGAAGGGAAGCTGAAACGGACCGCGAGCTGAAACCAAAAGCAACCTCTCGCGCTGCGGATGACGCGTGTCTTTGTTTCGGTCTCGAGTACAACGTCAGATCGCAGTGTCACCGCTCGCAATCAAATGACGCCGATTACTGATACGCGAGCCAAGACTCCATTCATAATTGATTGTGCGTCAAACCGACTCTTCCGCCCTCACCCACACGTGCACTCGGCTTGATTCCTCATCCTCATTCCCGATTGTGCATGGGACCGGGCTCACCGTTCACCAGGTACCACTCGGCTCCGAGGATTTCGTAAAATTGATCCCCACACATTTACGTACAGTTGGTAGCGACTTATTATGTAAAGCAGTGTCCCCTCAAGGATTCCGAGGATGTTACGACAGCTCGACTCGATAGTACCAGATCAATTCTTGCCAGTTGCGTACTTTATTTGTTTTTCGAGTCTTATCACGCTCGCATATCATCTCGCGGGCCTGATACGCACGAACCCATTATGCAAGTTGCGCAAAAATGCTAACCGAACGAATTACTAATTCTTACAAATTAAAAACCAACTTTCGAAATTGACAAATTTCAAAATCGTTGTTTATTCCTGCTCCACTTCGTGTGAACTTCGTGTGATCTTTGCGTGTATTTTTGCGTGGACTTTGATCGCGCGGCGACAAATAACCCATAGTTGCATGCGAGCTATTTTTATAACTTCTTTTCGCAATAGACGCGAGGACGATTATTCTTCACACGCTAATGTCTTCTCGCCATTGCTGTCGCTGGTGTGCATTGTGCTCGAGAGAGCCGACACGGTTGCAAAGAGCTTATTTTTAGCGCGAAAATCAAATGTCGGTAATTGAGAAGGTGGCGGCTAGCTGAGAGTCGCTAGATTTTGCAACGCAGCCTCCTCGTGAAAATTTTCCGGTACTCGCGACTTTTGTCCCAAAGACTCACGTGGACGGCGGATGAAAAGGAGGAGCAAATCGACCGCCTCCTGGGAGCAAGAGATTTTGGAGAAGGCGACCTCTCGCACCCCCACCCATCGGTGCTCCGCTGTGGTCCTTCCCCCCGAAGACACGTCGCTTGCATCCTCCATAACGCACGATGAGCTTATTAAATGCACCGGGCTCCAAGATGGCCGGGAGTGCACGCGTGTGCGAGTCTATGTATCTTTCTCCGAGACTCTTTTTTTCGAGGTGCGCGCGAAGGCAACGACGCGGCGTTCCACGTCGCGCGCTAACCATGACCTTGTCTGGTGTTGTGCGAGCGAGTCGCCGAGGCTCGTGCCTTTCTCTCTCTCTCTCTCTCTCTCTCTCTGCTCTCGTGGCCGCTGCACACATGCAAAACCCGGGACGAAGAACGACCGCCGCGTAATCCTTTTCTCGACGCAGTCGCGCCCCACTGACACCCGCGAACTGCCGGGAAAAAGTGCGGAGGGGCGGGGTGTCTGCTATCGGTGTCGGAGGGGATAGATGCCGCGGCCGAGTGAAAGGGACCAGCGCCGAGGAAGCGGAGGGGGCAGGAGGACGCGCCTATAAGGGCACCGGAATAATGCCGTAAAACTGCCGCTCATTGCATTACCTCTGCGTGTGTGTGCGCGCACGTATGTGAACGTGGTGGCCGGTGACGCACTGCTGCGCGAAATAAAGAGAGAGGACTGCGAGATCCTTGAGGTTGATCCTCGATTAAAGGAATAGAGTTCGTGCTGTGCACCGAAAACAAGTTAAGAAAGAACCGAACCAAGGCCGAGCCAGCCGAAAAGCCTCAATGGGAGAATCGAGAGGAGCGAGACAATGTAGGGAAAGGGCAGGAGCCGCGTGAATGAGAGGCTTCATTACGAAAAATGTAGCGCAAAGAAAGGTTGCGACAACGCTCGAGCGATAAAAAACGGGGAATTACCGTTCGCATGCGCGCACCTCCAGTGTGTGCGCGTTGCCTAATTTGATGAATAGCCGGGCCTCCTAAAGTAGACCTGGAGATTTTAAGCTCGTTAGGTTGGGCACCAAGGTGGAATGGCACAATGTCGGAGGTCGCTCCCCGCGCGCCTTTCGCAACTTTTTTCCCTTTTTTTTTTTTTTTTTTTTTTTTTTTTTTTTTTGTATTTATCCCGGACGAATTTGCATCGCTGAACTACTTTCACGCCCGATCCTTAAATTATGCGCAAATTTATTCATTGCGCACATGGCGCGACAATGCACGAACGTAGCCCACTTATCTAAATGAACGGAGTTATCACAAACTTATCTTGAGCGGTGAATGCTTGTCAATTAAAAAAGCACTAAATGCAGTATTAAATGTTTATTAATGGAAAATGTCCCCACAAGCATGAATTTCATTTATTTCTTCATTACAACGTCTATGCACGCTTTCAGTACTCACGCGGAGCTTAGCGTATAGCATTGAAAATTATGAAAGAAATTTTTGCTTTGTTATTGAAAAAAGTAATAGAATGCGAAAAATGCTTATCTCGAAAGAATCGTACCTTTTAATCCATTTTCATCTCAAAAGTACTTTTCCACTTGTTAATGAGTTGAATCGTTTAAGGCCAGTTTTAAAATTGCATTAAAACAACATAAAGCTGCCTGAGAGAATGGAATTTTTACTGTGTTTTAATGTTCTTGTATAATCTACTATTTATCAAAACAGTTAGCAACAACTATTTTAAGGCAGAAAAGATATTACGAATGCTTATGGAGTCAGTTGTCACTGGGGGTATTTAATAGTTGGAAAATACTTTTATGCGACGCACAATGGATAAGAGAACGAGAGGTAAAAAATATTATCTCGCTGAAAAATTACTAAATATAATTTGAATTGGCGCTGTAGATGAAAATAGCTTAGAATATGGTTAGAGATAAACGAAATTCGGGGAACGTAAGAAAGGAATGCTGTAACTGAAAAGTCACGTTCGTCTAATCACTCGTGTACATACGTCGGCGGCGAGTCGAAGCGATCGGCTTGTATTTATTCCGAAAGTGCGTGTAAACCACTCGGGTTGGATTTGGTATTCAGGAATACTTTAGACCTTTTCCCCCTTTTATTTGCGGAGGATATTATAGGTGCCGAGTGTGCCGCCTCGGGAATAGAGCACGTTCTGTTTAGAATTCATATGTGATCTCCCCGTGTACTCGGGTTCTCGGAAACCCGACGAGTTTGAGGTCAAAGTTTCCACTAAAATAGAATGTCAGTTTTGAGAGGTGGACGCGGATCGGAGTGTCGGCGGCGAATTAATAACGGCATCTGCGAGAGGAGCCTTTCTATTTTATTTCTAACCCACGCCCCTCGCCGCGAAAGTGGCCCAGGATGTAACGAGTGAGCACCAGAACTTCTCGACGCCCGAGAAACTCGAGTCCCGTCCTCGGGTGAGGATGCGCCCGAGAAGGAAGGAGGCGCACGAAAGTGAAATACGGTAATGAAGGTACCAAGAGCCACTGGATGTGCATTGTTCTTCGCAGACGGTGGCGGAGGCACCTTCCGCCGGATGCCCAACTCGTGTCGACGACATCCAATACCTGTGGCTGCCCCTTGCACTTTACGTTTCATGCCTCGTCTCGCTAACTTATCCGCGAGGCGGGGCGGGGAGGGAGGAGGGAGGGAGCAACGACAACTCGCTCAACTCGTTTGACTCGTCACTGAAGACTTGGGCCGGCTGTGACAGCCGAGGATCGTCCTCGAGGAGTCGGCCCGGGCACCCAACATCATCGATCGCCAGCTATCGAACAGTGCTCGAGCCGAAAACCAAGATAAGCGCTCCGACCTTATCGGAATTCCGAGACTCGTTTGCGCGACTCGAGCGCAAACACTCGTGCAATTAGTCGCTCGGCGCTTTAAATGGCTCATCGAGTCTCTGTCTGTCAGTCTCCCTCTCTCTGTGTGTCTCTCTATATCTCCCCCCTGCCCCGCCCCGCCCCCCCCTCTTTATTCGTCAACCGTCGGTGGGTCACGGTTGTTGAGGCTGTTGTGCAAGTCAACTGGCAACTTGGTTACATGCTCATACTCGCGGCAAGACAGTGCAGAGTGGTGGAGTAGAGCGGAGATCGGAAACGCAGGTATATAATGGGCTAGGGAATGGAGGTCAAAGTCAGATCGATGAGGCACACTCGCGCCTATCTTTCTCTAGCAATGCTCGCCGAGCTCGCCCGAGAAAAGGGTCATCGACCGGTTCGATCGCGAAAGAGCGAGTGCTCCCGAGAATTCGCCTTCGCACTATTCGCACGTTTGCATTGGGCGAGTCCGCATACAAATGCCCGTACGTACGTGTGGAGGCGCTGGAGCAGCGTGTGCGAGTGTATTATTAGTATCGTGTAACGCGTCCGTTGGCCGTGAAACCAGTGAAAGTATTCACCGCAGGCAACCGGGCTCGATCTTTTCCACTCGAATGGCGCTCTATGAGTAATAGCGATCGGGCCACTCCGGATTTATTTTACTCTTTCCAGCCCGAGCGGAAACCATTTTTATCTTTAAAGTTATTTTTATGTAACGAGCTATTACCTCTGTCACACGGGGAACGAACTTAACCTCCGCCTCTCTGGCATTTACCTCGGCACATCTGAGCCAAGAATCAAAGCCACAGCTTGATACCCGTTCCGGAAAAGATTTGACGATACCACCCCGCGTTTACAGGTTCGCTCTTTATCGGAGCGAAATTCACTGTATGGAAATTAGACAACTCAATGTAGGCCAGCGCCACTTCACTTTTAAATGGAGCAAGCAAAGGCTATTTTTTAAAACTTCTTCCCTGATTCAATTGTACGTATACAAGATTCAACGTCGAGATTTAGGAGACTTAAGATTTAAGGAAAGCGCTTGTTTATCTTTACATAAAAGTGAAATGCACGAAGGAAGCTTGCTTTTCCGAACTCCTTCCTTCTCCGACTTAAACCTATACTTAAAATCCTTTTCCTCGGAAATGTCTCCACCCTTTTCGTCCAACTTTAGACTTCTTATCTGCTGATCCATTCTTTAAGGAGATTAGTTAGGCGTGGGGTTCGGATGGCTCGTCTCAAACCTTTCCAATTGTACTCACTTATCCAATTAAAGTTGTATTGGTAAGGTATCATTTATGAGTTCCCGTTAAATAGACCAAAGCCAGAGAAAGTATAATAATAATCTTCTGCATTTTTAGTGAAAAATATAGAAAATTAATAATTGTAAATGCAATGGTAAATATTTAATTGAAAGTAGGATGCAAATTTTTTGGTAATATTTTTTGTCGCCTTTCGTTTCATTGTTTCCAACTCAATGGATTATTTAGTTAATGTATTAACACATTACAATACTGCCGGTAAACAAAAGTATTTTATTTAAAAGATTCGTATGGGAAGGGAAGGGCGAGCAATGAACAAAAGCACTCTACTGTATGTAGTGTCTAGGCTTTTGTTCTTCTTTTGTACCAGAAGCTCATAAAGTAACGAATTGAAGGCCCTTCGATTTGCTTACTCATCCAATTACAACTTCAGTTCAGTTCCAACTTTTAGTGTGCACAAATTTTATACAAGTGTACAATACTCAATTTTACCACATTGGCAATACTAATTAATGATTAAAAGGAGTGTGAGTTTAAGAACCACCTATAAATAATGACATAATAACCAAAAAAATAAAGAATTCCACACAATCGAGTAGTGAGTATTTCGAATTGTTGTTAGCCAAGCTTTTAATTGCTGCTTAAAACTAAATAGACTTGTTGATAGCATTGTAAAAATATTTCTTTAAGAATTATAAAAATTACGACAAATTCTTTTTCAAGTATGCGTTGCGAACGAGTTGGAATGCTAGACGTGATCATTCCACAAGTTGGATGGAAATTATTAAGTGACTTGAAATGACGATAATTTGTGTTTATAAATTTACACACTAATTTAAATACTGTACCTTGTAAAAGGGTAACGTTTCCTTCTTCAATGACCGTACGCAATACACGGAACACACAAAACAGAAGAGTCGTAGTAAATGTCTTTCTGTTACTGATTAATCGCATGAACTGAAGTTGAAGCAAAGTCGAAGGCTGCTAAATATGAAGATATTAATATGAATGCAACTAGTTGACGAGAATGGAGATTTTCATTCCCGCGTATAAATCTTCGTTCAAGGCTGTCTTAAAGTAATTAATGCTTTTTTCGCTCGTGTTGAACTTTTTTTAGTGTAGGATAAAAAAGTGTATCCATAGTCGAGCGAGGAAACGTAATAATATTCATAGTAATAATTCGTAATGTTTGCGATGTCGTACGAGAGAGACGGATATCGTTACGAATAAGATTCGTACCACAAAATAAAAATGTGCAGGAGAAGTTTATCGTGGAGTACGAGGTGCGCAAGGGAGCTGGAAAAGAGTAGCCTAAAACCCCAGACACATCGTTGATGTAAAATCCAAGAAAATTGCGAAAGATCCAGGGTCAACGCAATTAATAAAAGATGCGCGGCTGCTTCTTAATTCACCGGTGGCAGTTTCCCAACAGACGCTCCCTGTCGTTCTTCCGCCGAAGGAAACGCGCGCGTGTCTGTGCCTACGTCGAGGAGCTGCTGCCCTCCTCAATTGCCGACGAGTGACGATTGCGTCACTGAGCAATCACGTCAATACCATCCACACTCTTTCTTATCTTCTTCTCCTCTTTTCTCGCGTGCATCCGAGGAATCTCGCGAAAATTAGTGCCGGGAAAGAGAAACGTCACAGGTCCCTCCGATCCTCCTCCCGTTGACTTTCGGGCTTGCAAACAACTTTCACAAAGTTTAAAAAAAATCAAGGTAACGTTTGAGCCTTCGGTTGTAAAAATAAAGTACAAAAAATAGTCGAAAGGCAGAGAAGGAGAGAATCAAATAAAGAGAGAGAGAGAGAGAGAGGCGATGTTGGAAGGAGAAAAAGAATCCTGGAGGATGAGCAAATTATGGTAATTAAACATTTTGAATTTAGTTTATAAATCGCATGGTTGGTATACATGGTGGCATATCGCTTGGCCACATTAATTGCTTGGCTTCCCCGATGAAATATCCTCTCGTCCACGCTCTCTGAGTGAAAGTTTATTTATTTCAAGGCCATTACAGAATTGCAACCGACTTAATAATGGACAATGCATTGTACATCAAAGAAAAAATGCATTTGTAACTATAATTTTACCACAAATTACTGTGCTTTGTCATCTTGTTCAGCTTTTAAAAGTTACAGTTCTTTGTACTATTTACGCGTATATATTTGTCAAAAGCAGTTTTTTCCACTTATTAAATAATATATTAACATTAGGAAATTATTGTCTTCATTTTCTACTTTGTTTATTTATGTCATCATTTGTAAATTAAACACGTTTAATTATTAACTTATGACTTTTGATTTGAAGAATATCACAGACAGCTTAAAAGGTATTAAATAAAATTGAATTTAATTAATCAAAAATGCCTTCTCATATTACGCTATACCAGCTCAATAATAAGAGCCATAAAACGATTTAGATAATTGGCCTCTGATTAAAATCCATATAGATAAATTTTCTTTGTTTGTAGGATAATTTTTGCAATGAAAATTATAAAGTTAAATTGATGAATTTATTTTCAATCGGCTTAATTATTAATCATTAATCATATATTAATAATTATTAATTTGATTATAAATGTTATTAATATAATATTTAAAAATTTTAATAGAAGTATTATCGTGTACAAGTTTTTCATTACACGTACGTCAAGTAACTAATGTAATCTTTCAACTAAGAGAAGGCGGGCATAGATAAACAAATATTATTTATAACGATAAAACGATTTAAAATTGCTACAATCATCGATATATGTCACTTCCAAATCGTACTTTGTTGCTTTTTCTACGTCTCTTTCAGCCAATCTGTCAATCACTTTAATATTAAACGAACAATAATTAGATCTAATGTTCATTTTTATATTCTGATTTCCGTTTAAATATTCCCCATTTGACATGGCCATGCCATCGAAATTTTTCCAATGCAATCGCGAATTATTATGGTAAATTCGAGTGAGAGTATCCTTTCGTAATAAATCGCCATTGAGTATTTGACTCTTCTGCAATAAACCTACTTTTAAATCTCATCACATTTCAAGCGTCGCTTTATCTTTACGATAAGTGTCAACACCGGAGCGTTAATAATGCTTTTAATGTGCTTCACGAGGTGTTTAGTTGCTGTGCTTTGTAATACAAGTATCCGTTGTTCTATTTTTCGAAGCAAAAAATCCGAGAAAAAAGATAAAATTAATTTTTACTTGTTAAATCTACAATTAAGATATCGGCATTCGCTTTAACGAATAAAAGCATCATTCGGAGGAATAATTTTTCGTAAATAAGAAATTTTTGAATGACGCGCAACTGCGCAAAGAGCGCAAGTGTAATTTGAGAGAGGCGCGACGTCTATGTGGCGTTGTTGTGTTGGCATCCAACAACCTTTTAATTTCTCGTGGTTATTTTGCAGTATCGTAACCATTGCGGTTAAATGTTGCTCTGTAGAATCGTGCAATTACGAAAAACTAACATTGTTCAACCATAGCCTATTTGCGACAGAGAATGAAAAAGAGCCCTTTTAATGCCTCCATTTTTAATTCCTTTCAATTGATTAAGATTTGAAAATTAAAAAAAAATAAAGGACGATAACTGATGCTTCATTTTAAATTCCAAGTATTGTTCATCTGTTTTTTTGTAGCACATCATAAAGAAAAGTGCTTTGATAGAAAGAAAAACGAAGAAGATATTTCGTGCAGAGCCCGCATACAGTCGTCTCTTCATAAGCGAGTTCATTGTACATCAATGTGGAAAAGAATGCGTAGGGAAAACTAGAGATGAAAAGGTGAACAAAGAGAGAGAGAGAGAGAGAGAGAGAGAGAGAAGGGTGGAGAAAAAGAGAAGGAAGAAATGGCCATTTGTGCGAGTGGAGCGCTGGAGCTAGCTCTCGAGGAGCCTGCCTCTGCCTGCCTCTGCCTGCCTCTGCCTGCCTCTGCCTGCATTCACAGTCTCGAGCATCGCTATTGTGGAAAAAAGAGGCTGATCGTCGTAACTCGCGCTATCTTTTTCCATCTCTGCTCCTGTGTGCACTTGGTCTTTCCCAAATTACAGGCTGGATCAGGGGTAAAAAGTTTTTTATTGCAATTGAAACAGATGTTTTGGGTGCGCCGCTGTTGCATCGCTCCTCCTGCCAGCGCGCGGCCTCATTATTATACCTGCTCTTGTGTCTATCTTGTAATAACAACTGATTAGTGGGAAGCACCGATAAGAAATAGCTCACACTCTTGCAGCGTCCGACTGCCGAGAGGTGCAATCGCGGCAGCTCGTGTGTATGAGCCGATAAGCGCCAAGGCCCTCGACAGATAAAATAATTTAATGAAAAATAACGCGACGAGGACTGGACTGATACGTTTACTACGACGTTCAAAACATTTTTCTTTCTGCTCGCTGCGGAGGTGAAACATTTGTATAAATATATGTATATTTGACGCCTTCACTTGGTGCAATAAAAGAAAGCTTTCGCACACGTGTTGTGTCATTAATGCAACGCTTAACTAAATAATCAGTTCATGTACGTAGGGTACGTGATAAGCAAACGACTGATTTCTCAAAGCGTAAAAGCTCTTTTCATGATTTACTGTTCTCTTTTCTTTTGTGCGCGCTGGTGGCACACTGGATATCTTATTTTCGAAATATTGGGAATTATTATCAAAGCATATGCAAACATAAAGAAACACTCCAGATGTCTGCTGCTCTTTTACCAGTAGGTGATATAACGAGTAAATTCTGCTGGCCCAATAAAAAGTACCAGTGAAACTTTCTTTTTGTTGTACGCGAAGGGGGAAAATTGTTTTTCATATCCTTTCTCTTGCTAATCGGAATTGAA
Source organism: Eupristina koningsbergeri (assembly GCA_018907245.1). NCBI lineage: Eukaryota > Metazoa > Arthropoda > Insecta > Hymenoptera > Agaonidae > Eupristina > Eupristina koningsbergeri. The sequence goes on from JACCHV010000151.1 coordinate 272,863, forward strand.
GTTGATGCGCTATTACATCGGGTAATTGTGAGTCCAAGGATAGTCGATGCCCACAACATCTATGATGTATATGTAACGTAATGTAACATCGCAAATGAGAAAATGGGGATGAAAGATGCTTTCAATTGTTTTTGTAATATCCGTTTGCGATTATGTAGCATAAGTCGTGATCATCCATTTTAAAGTGCCACTGAACATGAGTTTCTCGGAACAATGTATACGAAACTTTGTGATTTTATATTATCAAGTCGAAAGACTTCCGTATCTACTTGGCCTGACTTTGAATTCAACATACATCTATTCAAAGTTAGAAACGCAAATATAGAAAGAAGTTACATACTGCTACTGATAAGTATTCTCAGACTTTTCTACACCGATATCGAAGCTCTGTATTTAACTTTTATCGTACACAAGTGCCTATCTCTGGTTTATTCAGACCAGGTTTATCAACCTACGTCGCAGAAAATTTTCCAATATCGTTTTTCCAAATGTAATTCCAATCAAATTAACACTCTTAATCATTAAAAAATTTCAATAATCAGAGCTACCATATCCCTCATTAGGCTTGTAATCAATTTTTTTTTTATCATCCATAGCTTTCCTCCAATTTCCTTTATAAAATTTTCTCACGTCTCCTCTTCTTTCGCTCTTCGTTTGAGTGCATCTACTGCTCTTCATACTTTTTTCTTTGGGAGCGTGCTCAAATGCTCTCGAGTTTCGCACGCGTATGTGTTGCATTATATTCATGTATGTGAAAAGTACGCAGGGCTTTAGTGAAACCAGATAACCGGTAGACTAAGCTTTATGTATAGACTTTGGAGTTCTTTTGGCTCAGCTGTTACATACATTGGCCTCTCTCTCTCTCTCTCTCTCTCTCTCTCTCTCCCTCTCCCTCCCTCCCCCCTCTCTCCCTCGCCCCTCCTCTCTCTCGCTCTTGCTCTCTATTCCTCTTTTCATGCTTTCTCCTGTTTTTTTTATATTTTCGTTTCATAACTTGCCCTAGGCTCTTTAACGCTTGCCGAGTCAAGTATATTTTTGTATGCACACTTGTGAAAGCTTTTGTGTGCTCGTGTGTCTGGTTTTGGGGTCACCTCTCGAAAAATGAAATAATTATGCATGTAAAGAATATTCTTGAATTTATATGGAATTATTAAGAGATATGCGAAGCTCTACAAATAGAGTATTTGTAAACCTCTGAATACGAGTTTTCAGCTGTATAAATGTATGTGCGTGCGTGCGTGCGTCTTCTGAATGCGTGCGTGAATTAAATTATGATACTTGTACAACTGCTCGCATATGTCACATTTATATTTTTATCCTCTTTTCAACTATTGGTCTTTATAAAATCGACAAAATCTATGCAGTATTTGCTTAAATAAAAATATTTCTCGTTTGCTGGCAAGAATCGAGACAAAATGTTTAAAAAAAAAAAAAAAATAACATTGCGTGACTTATAAGCCTTGATTAATAATCTCCTTTCTGATTAAAGTTAATTACACCATTAATGAGAGCAAAACCGATATGCCTTAATATTTTTGAGCGAAGAAAAAAAAAGAATGACTTTTCAACATCTGTTAGAACTGTGGGTGATGAAAAATCTTGTCCCCTTTTTTTCCAGAAGCGAGGTACTAGGGAATCGGATTGCCGCAAGGCAATTTGAATGTAGCGTAAGATGAAATTACTTTAATAAAGCAACTGCGTTCGTTGTATTAAATTGTCATTGAGTGAGTTTAAACGAGTGAGCGGGCGGGATGCGGGATGTGGGATGTGGGAGAGAGGAGAGGAGTGACACTTTGAAAGGCGAAGTGCAAGGAAGGAAGGAAGGAAGGAAGGAAGGAAGGAAGGGAAAAAATTGTTTACCCCCAGGTGGCCATATAAAAGATGATAAAAAAGAGCGGTCGAGTGGTGGACGGAGTGCAAGACAGTCCTCCGGCTGGTTTATGTACAGAGGCTGAGACTGAGGCTGAGGCCGAGGCTCCGACGCACATGTCAGCGAGGCGCGCGGGTGTGTGCGCACACGACCATAAACGAGTCGTTCTCCTTCCTCTCCAGATGGTTGGGGTTCGTTGACTCCTCCACCCTCTCGAGGGCGAGCCTCTCCTCGAGGGTTAGAGTCCGGGTCGTCCCCGTCGCCGCGGTGGTAAAGCAGTGCGCAATTTCATGCGGAGGCAACCCAAGCCACGCATACGCACCGCGCATTATATCTGCACGAGGAGGCCCGCGCGTCGTAACCGTAAATTCGTCGCCTGGAATTTTGTTTGGATTTACGCGAGCCGTGTGCCCGGTGAATAGATGCTGCGAGGGGCCGAAACCCGGATGATTAGATAAGGCGGCCGGAGCAGAGCCGCGTCACGTACAGCCCCGGGCGTGTGGGTGCGTGCGAGCTCAAGACCCGTCGACGCCCAGTTCGGCACCCGCGCCCTTCACCGACGGCGAGCCCACGCACTCTTTCTCTTTCTCTTTCTATGAGCCTCGCCGAAAACATTGGCCGCCTTCCGCGGCCATCAAAGCCCGAACAAAGAGAATGGCGCGGGCGCCTCGCTCTCTCAAAAAATTCGCCATAAAACCCGGCCGGCATCTTTCCCAGGGCGTCGTCCGCTCACTCACATCCAGGAAAGCCCCCGTGGCTTTAGGAGCCAAAGTCTCCTAAGCCGCCATCCTGTTCTTCCTAAGCTATCCTTCCTTCCCTCGACGAGATCCTCGCACTTCTCCTCCTTCGTCCCTGTTGACTTTTTTCCGCTCTTCCCTCCTCGCTCGAGGATAGGAACCGCAGTGGCAAAAACCGCTCCAGCTCTCCTCTTCCTCCTCCTCCTCCTCCTCCTCCTCCTCTTTCTCCGTTCTCGGAGCATCTTTCAAGGGCGTGGTGTTAGAAATTTACGAGGCAGTCGTGGCTGTTCACCCGATATGGTGCAGCGGTGCATCGAGGGCACGGAAACGAGGTTCCCTCCGCTGCATCCGAGACGCAGGAAATTTCGCTTGGAGTCTGTTGACACAGCTGCACCGGCCAAGGAACAAAGATCCAGTGCCAAATGGCACCGCCACTCCTTACACGTGTTCCTGGCTGCTGGTAAAAACTTTCCGTGACGAAATTTGATTTGGACAGCTTCCGTCGCTTAAAGACAGCGGTTTTTTATTGCGACTCGTAGTGCTGAGAGACTAATGGAAAAGAGAGTCACTCGGTCCCAATTACTCAAGTGATGCTTACGGCTCGGTGTGTGTAACTGCGTGTAAAACACGAGCCAAGCGGAAGAATTCGCAAGGGATAAAGACGCAATTCGCGTTCCAAGGCTTATTGCTTGTCTAGAATTCGCTCAGAATTCGCTCAGAATTCGCTCAGAACTCGCTTGGAATTGGGTATAAGGCTGCGCGCGATCCTCGATTCCCAGGCCCGCGGAAGTTCGAGGCGAGCGTATAAAAAGGAAAAAGCAAAGAGGAAAACAAGCAAGTGCGTTAATCTGCTTCGTAAATGCTCCGTTGCCTCGATTTTTATAAGAAGCGCCATAACGAGAGTCGCGGCCCATGAAAAGGACAAAAGCCTCGCCGGGCAAAAGTCGAGGCTTGCGCGCCTCTTGCTCCAGAAGAAGAGGATACGCATCGCGGGAACTGCCCGAGGAACACATTTAAGTATTTCAACTTTCGCGCTTGTTCGCCCCTCGCGATCGTTAAGCGGTTACGACTGCCTTGGAGTTCCTCCCGATCATTTCCCAGGGATTACTCCGACTTGGAAAAGAGTGGCGCCGCTTTCACGGAATCGAAGGCATAGCTATGCTCCTCAATTTTCATGCAAGAAACGAGGAAGTCGAAGTTGCCAGACCCGAGGCTAATGGCGCTTCAGCGCGATCAACCGCTCATCTCCCACTGTGCATTAATATTCAAACGCAATATACTCCGCACGACCACGTTCCGCGTCTCCTGGGAAAGCTTTGCACTCGTAAGCTCCTCTAACGGAGGGACACTTGCTGCTAAGCCCAAGCCTGAAAACATGGCGTGGAATGTTGGGAAGAGTCGAGAGTTTGGAGGACTCGGGGCGTGTCGCGGGCGGATTCTTCTCGTCGACACCACCACCACCACCACCAGGTCTCGAGTTTCGTACGTAACAGGACAACGTCATCTTCTCCATTTCCATTACACATATTGCCTGGATCCAGGTCGCGAACGACCTAATGTATAAACTTTACGAGCCAAGGTGGAGGGAACGTGGGACCGCGATCTCGATCGATACGAATGGAAATCAGGGTGGATGGATACCGCACCGCTCAAGGCCATGTGTTTGCCAAGGCAATGTTTTATGAGCCTACGGTCAATGTCTTAATCCACGACCTAGAATTCGAATTGCCAAGTTGGATCTCTTGCGCAAAACTTCTTTAAACCTGGTGCCATAAATTCGGCCGCTCTGCGATTATCTACATCAAATAACTGTGGACGTTTGAGAAACTTTGACGAAATTCGATCATTTGATCATTGTGCAAATAGCTCTTTTTCAACAAAAAACCGTTACGGTGAAAGCTGCATATTCATTTGTAAAACATATAGAGAGTGTTTGTTGAAAATACAGAATTAGAGCAGATTTTTATCTGACGGTTATGCTTTGATTACAATAATTTAAGAATTTCTGTTTTCTTGTTTCTGGCAATATCGCTGAGTTGGAACAACCGATTGTATTTTAATGCTTGTCAAATTACTCGATCTTAAACTTAGTTCCCCATTCCTTCGAGATTTTTAAATATACATTAGCACTCGAGCCAAAAAACAGAAATACCATTTTCCAACAGACTCTTATTATGCTCATAGAGAATATCAATCAACAGACGTTTTGAATGTCGCGCATTAACTCTGCATACCATGGGAACCAAAATATACAATGGGGAGTCACTTGTAACCGCATATAAACGAAACGCAAAAGCGTATCCACTTGAAGATAAAATATTCAATTAAAAACGTTTAAAGATTTACTCGCCAAAGTTCTTCGAGATATCAGGAGTCGGCGACTGGTGCGTCGCTGTCGCCATCGCCATTGCTGCCAGTTGCCATGTCTGACCTTGAACAGCATAAAGGGAACGATACGATGGGAAATAAGAGGACGAACCCCAATGTAATACGAAGGGTGCACGGGAAAAAAAATTTTTTTTAGACGCTAAATCCATACCCAATTATTGTGTGCGGCCATCCGCCTCAAATTAATACTTTTTATACGTTTATTACTAATATTATAAAAAATAGACGAACAACGATTATTATTATTATTATTATTATTATTATTATTATTATTATCGCAATATTTAGTTGGTTTCAGGCTAGCTAAGATTTCGTCAGAAAGTGAGGGTCAATTTTCGTAAATTACGCTTAGCGTATCGAAATGAATAATATTTGGTTGATGAGTTACTTACTTACTTACTTTACTCAAGACTCAAGTCAATCAGTTACCAGATAGATGCAAGAAGAGTCAAAAACTTATTGTACGCAATGACGTGAGCCATTCAATGATTGTAAATTTGTTTACTTTGTTACGTTTTTTCTTTGTAACACGCACACTCATTCTCAAGCGTGTATAGATTTTCCAAATATACTTTTTATTATTCACTATTGATTACTGATATTTTTGTATTGCATCCCATTTTACTATTTAAATTTAAGCATTTTTAAATATTTGATGCATAAAATAATAAAAACAAATTTGACAGATTTATTAATTCCATAAAATTCAGATGAATATATTTCTATAAATTCATTGGAGTACATTTATGCATTCATATATAAACTCGAAAAATTGATTTATAAATTCGGTAAAATATATAATTTATACTCAAATAGTTTTAGCATTTAAAAATCTATATTTTTAGCATGATCTTATGTTGCTAAATAAACGTATTTTCAATGCTTATTTAGAACACAGTTTTAACTGTAAATAAAGTAAACTAATATCAAAAGAAATCAATAAATTGGAGTTGAAAACAAGAATTTGGTATTTAAAAAAAAAAGAAGGATTTTTTAATTGTTTAAACAATACCATATAAATGTTCCTGTGTATAATGTTAAATACAATTTCATAAATTCCTACCGCATTGTCGACAATTGGAATGAATGTTTCAATTGCATCAAAGGGTAATGATATTTTTCAATCTAAACACGAGCTGTACGTGCTATCGACATAATTTTCCGTTTCGCGTAAACTCGTAGAGTTTAACTTCGTGCATAATTTCCTGGTTCATACAAATAATGAAGCCAATGACATCTCTATGATTGAGCATTATGAAATCACCATTCTACCCAATGGCAGTAGTATGGTAGCCAGCAGTAATGGGTGGCGGTACTTACTACCAACACAAACCGAGACAGGATCGTGTTAACGATTTGCGAGCCTTGTGCACTACAAATGTTCATTAAGAATTCCGTATTTGGTATATATGTTACAAGTATTTTCGCCAACTAGTCAAAAGAGATTTCTAGCAATAATAAACGCATGAGTGTGCAATACGATATAGCAATGACGCTTAGCAAACGGTTTATGCAAATTCAGTGTCATTTAATATCTTTTTTTTTTTTTAGTTTTCAATGACAATCACCGAGTAATCTGCGCGTGTCTCTTTTTATTCACACGTATTCCTCAACGCATTGTTTTAAATGTAGTATCAATTCATAATCCAACGTGCATTTAACATTAATTGCAAACTTAAACTGCAAACAGTTTTAAAGTATAAATTGAAGGCTTTTTCCAACGATGCGTTCAAAATGTGCATTGTTATTGAAATATTTATTGCGAATTTTTTTTTAAAAACTCTTTGAATACACATACTCTTCTTCTTTTCTTTCTTTTTTTTTGCATAAATTTAGAATGTACTGAGAGTGTCTTTCATAAGCTAAATATAATTATCAGCAAATATTATCGTGCGAATATATCGCCGCCGCCGCCGCCGCCGCCGCCGCCGTTGCTGCTCAGCAGCAATTAATGATGCAAATAGTTGATTTTGATAAACTCGAAGTTAAAAATGTTGTAAAATGGACGTTTCTGCAAAGTGGCATTCGCGGCAACCAACGCGAAAAAGAAAATTGCGAAAAGGAAATTTCTGCAGAGCACAACATGGAAAGAGAAATAATATCAGGAGTAGCATTGAAAGTGAATATTGGTGAGTTCGATGAGAGAGATTAGTTGCGTCACCGCTTACGTTAAATGTAATTCAGATCTCTGCGTGATGACTCTCCCTTTTCTTATAAGAAAGTTTTTGTGTGCCTTGCCTCGTGACGTTCAACGTATCCATCAAGATCAATTGACCTATTAGGCGAGTTGAGTTGTTAACCCCTCAAAAATAACCTGAATAACAAGTCGGAGAGGCTACTTTAAATATTTCAATGGTTTCTACTGCGGAAGCTACTCGTGATGCATACTGCTGTACAATAATTATGCTTTCTGGAATTACTTCTGCGAAACGCCTAATGAGAAAAATGAAGAGCCTCTTTTGCAATTTTATTTAATAATATATTTAATGACGGCTAGAGATGCGAAAACGAGTCGAAATCAATGCACGCAGTTAGTTTTAAATAAATAATATAAGCAGCTCGTTGCGATACGCAATTGCTTTTATTTGTTTGAAAGTTAATTTGAACACCGTTGATGTACAAATTCCAAATTTAAGAAGAGAAGATTTTGTCGTGAATTTAAAGTTGTTTGTATTTTTATGTACATTGGAGCAGAGCGGCAGATGTACAGTTGGACTGAAAAACACAACATGAGTCAGGAAAACGGGAATCGCAATACTTAATGCACGCAGTATCACGCTGCTCAAATTCGATAAAAAAGGCAGTGCTTATTCGAAAATCAAAAGATTATCATACACTGTAGTGTGTGCACAAGTATTTTTTTTACGAATCGAGCAGCCTTGACTTTAAAAACACATCGGTTTTACATATCCGGGAGTGGGTCTTGCGTTGCGCATACGAGAGGAGTAGAGATGTATGTGTTGAGCATACGAGCATACTAATCGCCATAAATAAAGAGTGTCGATAGGCAGAGCGACGGAGAAGGAGTGAAACAGCCGTCACCGAGTCCCCGAGCACGACTTACGTCTATATCCAGAGACGCGTGTCATCGGGTGCGGACGACGGTCATTGTATGCGGCGCAATTAACTGCCTGGGCGACGGCCGCGTCCTGAGCTCCCAAAAGGAAGTCGTTAGCCAAAGAAGGGCGTCGTTCAATGAAAACAGCTGCTTTGCCGCTTACACGATGACGACACAATATCATAATCGTCCTGGTGCCATTGGCGGCCCCCCGCACATCTATTTCCACGACACACACAAGACATCGAGCTGCTCTGCTCTCGTGTATTTTAGACTTGGATTTTGATGCAATGACCAAATATCAAAGTATTCGGAAAGAACTTTCTGGCACCATGGTTCTACTCGAAAAAAATGACAAGTCGAGCCACCAAGAAATACGATTCCTCTGCCTCCTCCAGATGTTGGTTTTTGAGAGGCAAAAAACGGAAAAACACATTTTTGATATCATCGACTCGACAAATTTAACTCTCTGATTCAAAGGAATTTCATTTGCTCCAATTTTTCATAATCCACGAAATAAATTTTTTACGAGATTTATCTAGCCGAGTACTTTAGTTCGTTGTAAAATCTATTTAAAACACTGTAATTATGTGCTTGATTTATCGTAGAATATTTTCTTTTCATTCTATTTGCCTTTGAAAATATAGAAGCGGAGCTAAAAAGATTTGTATTTGCTCTATGACAAAGTAATTAAGCATCGAAAATTGTTTCTTCTTGATATGATTGAATAAGTATCGAGAACAGACAAGTTATAAAAGCAATAAAGAGAAAAACGTTGGCTCTAAAAAGTATTTTAGTGCAAAGCTTATTGTTTTTAAACTTATTTTAAAAAAATAAAAATAAAGACACAGGTTCATTTACATTAATAAAATGGAGTAAATGAGATGTTCATTGCCACGAGTAACTAACTGAGTTGTAAATTAAAGTTGGTTCTTCTTTGACAATGTGCCATAGTATTTTCATGTTTTCTTAAGCGTACCTCGTCAATTATTCGCAAACTCTTAATATTATTTTGAATTTTCAAAAAGCGAATAAACATACTTTGAATAAAAATAAATAGTAATTACTGGTTACGTGTCGCATTCATATTTATATTCCGCGTGTAAAATCGATAGGAAGTTTTAAAATGGTATGAATCATTTTTACTAGTAATACGAGAATCAATAAATTTTCTTCCCGGGATAATCCACCTTAATATGCCTACTAATAACTAAAGCTGGAATTACGATAAAGCAGCCAAATGCAATAAATACCCCGAGATTTGCAACATTGACAAAATATTAATAAAATCCTCAATACGATGATTTGGATGGATGTGTAAAGTGTAAGTCCAATGCCATCAAAACAAAGTTGCAGTGAAATATTGCGGTAAAAAATATTGATTTAAAGCGTATGGTCACGGTTCTAAGAAACGAGGAAATGAAGAAAGAATCTTGAATATGAGAGGAGCTTTAAGTTAACGAAAGAGCGAAAGAGTAGTGAGCGATAAATCCTAACTGTATAATTTCCAACTAAAGTTAAGTGCTTGTGCAGTAGCCAACGCACGTCCTCCGTCGACGAGGCGAATGCAATTGTAAGTCCAGGGCTGTTAAATGAATTTTTTTTTTGTTTTCTTCCGGAGATGGGAAGGAGGGACTAGTTTTGCAAAATTTATCGCCGCGCGCAAATTGGCCTTTGATCGAAGGTCCCGCGGCGATAGAGAAATTGTCGAAAAATCCGGGCTCGTTACGATAGGGGAGAGCGTGGAGTTGGCGACGAGGAGGCAGAGGGAGGGAGTGGTGTTGGCGTGATTGGCGAGGGTATCTCTCGCCTATCTCGCGGCTATGTATTTCGAGATGATAGCGGTGCCGGGGGGAGCGTATTTTCGCGGTCTCCTCGAGGATGGAAGAGGCTGGGTGCCGCGTCGCAACGCGTGCGTGACGCGCTCGCACAAAACCCAGGGATCGAGGAGAAAAAGAGCACTCGCACACACATCTGTCTCAGCTGCACGCCACACGCTCCTGCCGTCGAGCTGCAAATAAGTTGGGAACGAGCACGAGGAGTGTGCGTGTGTGCGCGGTGGGTATATCGAGAATTGAAAAATCACGAGGGCGATAGAGGGAGGGAGGGAGGGACGGAGGGAGAAAGCGCGCTCGGGCAGAGAAAGAGGATAGGATCTCTATAAGGGAGTAGAAAGGAAAATAAAGAAAATAAGAAGACGATGGAGCAAGATAATAGGAAAAAAAGAGGAGACACCGAAGCACCCGAGCACACTGCGAAAGAGAGTGGTGGCTGTCGAGGGGAGAGACAGAGAGAGAGAGAGAGAGAGAGAGAGAGAGAGAGAGAGAGAGAGAGAGGCTGTCTGTGCCAAGGAGGTAGGCATGCTGCTAAGGCAGGCCGGTCGGTCGGTCGAGCAGCCAGCCAGCCAGCCAGCCAGCCAGCCAGCCAACATTCTGTCCGATACTTTGTCTGGAATTTCGAAGCGAACGGCCCTCAAGAAAACCAGTTGTGCACCAGGCAGAGGCTGTCCGCTCTCGGGTCTCGAGTCGAGCGAGCGGACGGTTTCGTCCACTGCTCCGACAAAGGCCTTACACCCAGCCAAGGGTCACAGCTTCTTTCTCTTTTTCTCTCTTTCTCTCCTCGGTCTTTCTCCGGCGGAGCCCTCTGGGAAAAGCATCGAGTGCGGCAATCGGCACGGCCCTGCACGCCGCTCCCGGCGAGTTTCATGAAGGCCTCTCTCTCCTTCCTTCTCCTTCCTTCTTCCCTCCTTCTTCCCTCCTTTTTCCCTCCTTCTTCCCTCGTTCGCGGCAAGCACCGACGACGTTTGCTTGAATTACTTTCGTTATTCTCACATCCTCTTCGCTAATGCGTAGGAATGAGAGCGCTGCTCGGTTAGTTGGCCACTTGCTCGCGCAACCACATTTCGAGTCGCTCGTGAGAAATCCGTGAGAAGGCGACAATTTTGCGAGCTTTTTCCCCTCGCGCCACCTACTCCCTAAGGGTAGTGGGAGTTTACTTTATTAGCGCAAGTGGAGGCTCCTCTCCTCGGTGGTATCGGAAAGGCGTTATGCGACGTGACAAGGAGAGAGGGAGAGAGAGAGAGAGAGAGAGAGCAGCGACCCTTGTAATAGGATTAACTCCCGGCGCATCGCCGACGTAAACTTGGCGAGGGCAACCCCCGGCTGAGAGGTGAGCTAAGGCCACTTGGAGTCTCTCGGGAGGGTTCGACCGAGTTCCGGCTTCCGGTCTTGCTCGTCGATGACTCCTCCTGCTGCCCACCCTTTCCTCCCATTCTCTCGTCTGTGCGTCTGTGCGAGCGAGTGCAAACACGCGACTGCACGCACTCGGAACAGCCAAGGTGGAGGTCGTTACACCCTGCGACGACGGCGGCGACTCACTCTTCGTTTTGCGCGAGCCTCGATCGGTGTTTTCCTCCCCCTCCCCGTGACGCTCCGCTTAATTGCTCGACTCGACCACCCCGATTTTTTACTCCAACTTTGGCCTTTGTCAGAGAGCCAGGCAACGGGAAATACAATGTCGGGCCTCGGACTTTTATCGTCCCTATCAAACATTGGCTCGGATGGCATGGACGGAGGATGCGGACGGAGCGAGAGAGAACGAGAGAGAACGAGAGAGAGAGAGAGAGAGAGAGAGAGAGCGAGAGAGAACGAGGAACAAGAGCGTCGAGCGGAGCAGTGCCGCTAAAATTTATCGCGTCGCGTCAACTCGATCGATTTTCGCCGCGTTTACAACGCGAGTTCCCCTGTTGGTTACTTGTGACGCGTATAAAAAACGCTCTATTTACCGTCTTGGAGCGGCGGCACGGCATCGCAGCTCATGAGTTGCGGAGATGAAATATCGCTGGACGTATGCAACGCCGGCGATCGTAAATCCAGCGGTCGATTTTAATTGTTGATTCAAAAGAGGAAGCTTTCGCTCCGATCATCCGCCGGATAATTTAGATGAACTGTTTTTAATGAATAACGTAACGAACCAAAGTCTTTCGCGCGCAGCCACGAAACGTCCGACTGATACGGGGAAATTGAGACTGCGGATAAATTTAGATAAAAACCCCCAGGATGATGTTTCCATCGATAAAACGGAGCCTTCTCGTCTCTTTCCCTCTCGACTCGTCTTTTGATGTATTTTGCAAGAATGTTGGCGTACTTGTGAGACCCTCGTTAATTACTTCTATCTTTTGGTACAGAGTTTAAACTTACAAAGCGTTTATAATGCGAAAAGCTCATTGGTGGCGACTAAATAGGTCCATAAAATTTCTAATTTATTGGTGCATCAGGATTATTATGAACTGATAAATATAGCCACCGCTACAAACAGTCTCGGTCAACTCTTCAGCGGCAATAGAGTCACAAGTTTTGCTCGAGTGAGCGAAAGACGAAAGTTAGCTTGAAAATAGTTTTTGAAAGAAGTTTAAAACTGCTGTTGCCTACGTTAGGGGCTTAATCTAATCTTTTAAAGAAGATTTCGGCGAATTCAAGATAAATGAGGCTTTATAGTACTTTATTGTGTCAAGCTGCTTTGCTGATATGGTTACGTGGGGGTATTAATGAGGTAAAGTGATGCCGATCTGCCGTGTTTTAGCTGTTTCCTCGACGGAATCACGAGATCCAAGATAAAACTTTCGATTCCAAGCGCCTCATTCAATGAGAGACTCTGTAAAAATTTTTTCTTTATCTGACGCTAAAGACGCAGCTGTCACTTTGCCCGAATCAGTTTTAACGTTTCTTGCTCTGCGCTCGACAGATGTTTGCTAATAAACAATGAACGGCCTCACCGCGCTTAACTTGTTTTAATAGAATCAAGAATTTTGGCGAAATTGAAAGGAGCGTTTTTTTCAAACAATACGTGGGCGTTCTCGATCAAATTCGCACCTCCGCCAATTTCGGGATAATGTGCACTAGGACAATTATACATTTCGGTGCTTCGTCCATTGACAATAGCAACAGTAATAATAATGACAATAACAATAACAATAATAATGATAAATAATAATAATAATAATAGTAATAGCAACAACAACAACAACAACAACAACAACAACAACAATAATAATAATAATAAAGGTTAGCGTTCCTCGATTAAGGCGTTTTTTACGAGGCTCAATTGTAAGTCTAGTTGAACAGTATCATTACAATTGCACGAAGGACTACTTGTAAGTGTGTTAATCTTTGACCTGTAGTTTATCAGAGACTCGTTTCTAAGGGCTAAACTCATTTATTATTTAAGTTGCAAAAGCATTTCGTTACGAGGCGATAAATCTTGATGTAACCAAGGCGACTCGGAAAGGATCAATTAGTGTTTCACGCGAGTGCTTCTGACTCTACGATCAAGCCGTGACGATGTGGACAACGGCGAGGAAAAGCTTTATTACCGAGAAAAACAATCCATACGAGAGGGAGAAAGAAAGAGAAAGAAAAAAAAAAAAGAGAGAGAGAGAGAACGAGGGCCTCGTCCTGATCGATACACATCCGCGTGTTTTTCCCTTCGATCAACGACCGTTGATTTAGTATTTGAAAGGGAGTCGTCCCCAACCCCGTGCGACTGCGCTCATCTTTGCAACCAATGGTCGGGTCGAAAGTGCCGGTGTCGAGAAGACTCGGTCCGATCGATATAGTCTGCGCTCGGCAATCGGCGCTTGGGAAATCGAGGGTAATTGCACCCGGGATCCCGATAATTCCCGGAAAGCTTCTAGGCGGAAACGAGAGCTTGGGACTCGTTCGTCGGGGCGCATCCGCTCCACGAACCAACGCTCGAGTCGTCGTCGTCGTCGCACACCGACAACTCGCGCACGCACGCACGCACGCACGCACGCACGCACGCACGCACATTAACTCACGTACGGTGCATCCTCCCGCAGCGAGGCTTTTCCGTTTCGCGTGTAAGCTCCCGTCGGCGCCGCCACCGCATGCACGGCACATGTTCGTTTGTGCCTCCTTTTCCCCTCATTACTCTTACCTCGCTCGCACTTCCTCCGGCCCATCCCCCGTATCGCATGCGCGCTGCCGCGAGGACTTAGCCCCTTACCCTTTTCTTGAACCTAGTGCTTATTTATGGGCGCATGCGTGAATCCGATCGCGCGTTCGACGAACCGGCGGATTTAGGAATCGAAATACAGAGAGAAAGAAAGAGAGAGAGTGAGAGAAAGCGGAAATTTTGAAAGTCTCGGGAGACATCGCGATGGTAATTCAAAGAGAGGAATTTCCTCGGTCGCTCACGATTGGAGTTCTCACTTCCAGATTCTTGTCGACGACTTATTTTTGAGGGCCTACAATCCTAGTCGAGGATGCTTAAAGTTTAAGTTGTCGGGCCGATGCGGAACTGCAGTGCACTGGCGTGTGCTTTTTCCGAGTTCAGCGCTGGGAAGGTGAGCGCGAGGGTCAGAGTTCATCGGTACCCACTTGCGTTCAAAGTCGGAAATTGCCGTGGTGCTCCACCTTTACTGTCGCAGTCGCAAGTGAGTGAGTCAACGGTTAAATCGGTACTCGCCTCCAACTTCGACTTGGACTCGTGCGGTTACGCGACTATTTTGGCTGGGTACATCGGGAAAGTTCGTAACGCGTAGATTTCCATTTCGCCTGCTCCGAGCATCGGCGTTTCCGAGGGAAATTCGTGAACCGTCGGCTCAGGAGGCGGAGGAAGAGGGTAAGGACGGTAATGTTAGAAGCGCATGGGCGGCACTGGGCGCTTTTAATAGACGTAGGCCGCAGCGTTTGGGGCGCCCGAAACTCCCGGTTACGTAAGCCAAATGGGCACCGAGGGCGGGGGCGTGTGCACTTCTTCGGGTCGGAGGGCATGGGGGCGGACTCGTGCTCGCGGTGCTCGGGGTCAGCGACGAGCGGATGGATGGAATGGATGGTGGTACCTAAGCATAATTGATGGATGAACAACTTACGCTCGGCGCGCCTTGACCGACCAATCCATATCGCGTACGACGAATCCAACTAACGCACAATCTTTCTTCAACTTATTCGCGGCCAATTTCTTCTTCCTAACGATATTGCACTTGCGCACACAACACTGGCGTCTCCTCCTGGTAACTTTGTCGGGTTCCCTGCCGGGGTCGCCGCCGCCGGCGGCACTAGTGACGCGGCGACGTGCCAGCACCGGCGCAACCGCCGCCCCTGGCCCTGGCCCTGCCCGGGCGCTCCGTCTCAGCGGGGCCGCGAAGTCCGCCGTGTCGACGCTGCGAGGCTGCTCCGTGAGTAGGCTTGCGGTCGCGACTCGCGCACAGGTAACCAACATCCGCGGGGGCCCGCGACTGGACTCGACGAAGAGGACTCGAACTGTGGGTGCTTGCACGGCGACTGGGCGAGTCGTAAATCGTAACGCGATCCTCAAAAACGAGCAGCGACACCGTCCCACCGACGGTCGAGCTGAGACTGAGGCCCGCCAGGCGCATCGACTTTGACGCGCGCATGGGGGCTCGTCGGTAGTGGGGGGCGACGGCGAGCGCGGAGGCGCCCAGTGCCGTACGCGTGCGGTGGCGCCCGGGGGGTGCGGTGCCGTGCGCCTCGGTGTTCCCTTTTCCCGATAGGGCGAGAGGGCTCGGATCCGCGCGCAGAGGCGCCCTGCAGGGTCCGCGACATTCTACGGCCCTGGCCCTATCCTGCCGTGGAGAACGAAAAAAAGAGAACAAAAAGCGCGCGCGTGTGTGTGCGTGTCTCCGTAGGCAGGGTAGGCCAGGAGAGACAGGGAGGAGGCAGCCATGGTCGCGTTCACCAACACAGGCGCCCGAAGGGCGAGTGTCCGTGTCGGTGGCTCGAGCCACGGCCGACACACAGCCCAACCAACAGCACAGGACTCGCCTGGAGTTGGGCCGCTTTAAAAATCCGCTCGCTCAACTTTACGAAATTACTCATCATTACAAAACGTAAAGTCAGTCGCGGCGCATAGTAAATTTTAAACACTTTATTATCGTTAAAATTATGGCTTTGTCTACCTCATTACGTCAAAGTTCCTTTATAATACTATAATGCGTTACTTTGACCTTTAATGCCTTTCGGAAACGCGTTTAATAATTGTAGGATTTATTCCTTGGCAATCGCGAGGAGGTTTTCAGGCGCTTTTCTGGGAACCTCAATAATTATATCTTGATCGTGTTGGGTACGAGGTTGACTTGGAAGCACACGTTGACAGACACAACACGTCTCTCGCTCTGGTGCGTCGTCGGTTCAACCGAGTTGTTCATTTCCGACTCAGTTCGCTAAGTCCGCGATGATTCCGCCGGAGAGTCCGAACCGTGTGAGTGCGCATCGCTCGGGAAGAAGCTGAAAATTCTTGGGGGGCATTTTCCGATAAACCCAACGGGTTCATCAATCGTTATCATCGCGCTTTCCGCTCTCAATCTCGCAAACGACTCGAGTGGTGGTGTGCACCCGTCATAATCGGGCTGAAAAGACCGAGGGAGTGCTCTGGTGCATTGCGTGCCCCCGTAAAAAAGTTTAAATGTACCGAATCCATGGGTTTTTTATGTGGCAGGGAAGGCTGGTGTGGGTTGGTTCAACAGCAGTCGATACGATACACGCGAGTAATACAAGCGCAAAGTCCCACAGCCCCGCAGTTCGGCTCGCAGTTGGAGTAGGATAGGGCGATTTAATGGCAGGCAGACACGATGGGGAGAGTCGGCGAGGGAGCGAAAGAGAGAGGCTGCGAGGCTGCGGCCGGAGCCGGAGAGCGGGACGGAGCGAGGCGGGCAGGACTTTTACTGGGGAGGACGCGGCACAAGGGTAAAGAAAGAGAAAGAGGCAACCCTCATCGCCGGGCTTTTGATGGACCCCTTGGCTGCGTCTGAGTCTCTGTTTGTCTCGGGCGTACGGGCGAGTCGCCGCAACAGCCAACCGGTCGACTGATATCGCCCCGATCCCGAATTAATCTCAGGAAAGTCTACGAGCGATGACGACGTGACACGATGTGCGTGGGGCAGGGACGCGCCCGGGTTTAATAACGCCACGCGACTGTTGCACCGACACTTTTTCCCTGCGTTTTATTTTCAATCGCTCGCGCTCAAGCCCGGCCACCTCGTAATCGCATAAAACGACCTTACCAGCCAAAAGAGGAAAAAGAAGGGAAAAAAACACGGCGTTCGGAACTTGGCTCTTCCGAGAGCTCCAAATTTTTTTTTTAAGGATTACGCCCGTCTCTGGAGCAGCTTTTCTCCCCCCCCCTCCGCCCCTGCCTTCGTTAATACCACATTCCCGGTGAAATTGCAAAACCGTAATTCTGCTGCTTCGGAGCTGCTCGGTATTCTGGGGAGCCTTGTTATTCTGCCAAAGACCTTCAAACTTTGTCTTTGAGTTTCTGTCCGGATCTCTTTCCCTATCCGCTTCCTCCTTCTCGCGGACGTCGCAGATTTCCATCGGAAACCCCGCGAGTGCTGGCGTCGAACGGGATTCAGCAGTACGTGTAACTTTCTCGGGCATCCACTTTCCGCCGCCTACAACTTATTTCGTACTTTCGAGAAGAAAGGAAGGCGAAAGAAGGAGGAGGAGGAGGAGGAGGAGGAACAGGCCGTGGGAGCGGAGGGAAGCCGAGAACAGCCTCGACGGTCGTAATCGCGAGCGAGCGCGCGGTCGTCCCTGCCTTCGTATCATAGTAAAAAGTTTTCTCGGCGGCCCGAGCCAAGGCCACACAGCCCCAGCAGACGAAACCTTTGAGGCCCTTCGAGGCGCTTTGAGCCGGGTCCGAGCCCTCAGGTAAAAGGAAGCCCAAGAGGCTTGTCGGGGCTAAATGGAATGACAAATGCGTGGCCGGTGAAGGGAAAAGGTGAAAGGACCGCTAACGCTGGCTCGGCCCTGCTGCAGTGCTGTTGCCGTGGCTGTGACTCTGCTCCAAGACGACGACCGCGACGACGATGACGATGACGATGACGATGACGACGACGACGACCAGCGGAATTCAAAAGTAATGACCTTAGCTGTGGCTGCGGCTGTGGCTGCGGCTGCGGCTGCGGCTGTGGCTGCACTGCTGCCTGTGAAATTTTGCGCTTTTTTCGCGCTCGAGGAGGTGCGAAAATCGTGCACTCGTGCTCGCTCGAGGATGATCGCCTTCGACGCTTTTCGACTTTCGTCTTCGCCTCTTCTGGGAAATATTTTTATTGACATTATTTCGGCGAGAAAAGCTCGAACTCGGTGAAAATGAGCCACACATTTTTCTTTTTCTTCCTACTCTCGACTCTCCCCGCTCCCATAAATATTCAACTTCTGCAATGAGGGGGCTTTCCTCTCCTATTCCCGATAAATGTGCCTTTTCATCTGCCTGGGCCTTTTTTTCCCACTTTAATTCTCTCGCTCTTATTCTTTTGACAATATTGTGTATTTAAATGCATTTTAAGTATTTTAAGCATTTTAAACACCTATCCTACGATTACTTACAAATACAAAAGTAATTTCTTTACAAGAATCGTCCGTCTTAATGCGAGCAAACACTACTACAATAGTTGAAAAAACGATTGGTTTGTTTAAAGAGAATCAACTGGCAGGAATATCGATTATTGATGCATTAACTTTCATCCGAAATTGTATTTTATCTTTCAATAATTCCTATCTATTATCCAGATTTACACATTTTTTTCTACTACGATATACATTTTCTAGATATATACCGTTCTTAAAAGAAGCAAATTTGAATTCGATAAATGAAAGTACGCATGAAAAATTAATATTTTAAAACTGACAACATTTTTGAAATACGAGAAATCCTTAGCTGTTTTATTCAATAATTAATGTTTTAATCAAATAAATGTTCATTTTTCATGTATTTTCCTTCCAATTTAGCTTGAAAGGATCCAATTATTTTTACAATTTTTTATTCAATTATAAAAAGTTCATCAATCGATCACAATTTTTTATTCGTTCTTTAGTATCAAAACATAATAAATACTTTTTTTAAACAGTTAGATTAAAGACAAAGAACAAAATTGATGTAAAGCACAAAATAAAATTTTGGCTAGCGGTATGAGTGATGCTAGTTTCACAGTACGAGAACGAGGGCAGAAAAAACGAAGGCTTAAACCATGATCAAAGGCTTTATAAATATATAAATTCTTATCGCATTTTGTGCGTAAATTCATAGTCTAATTGAAGGCTATTCCATCAGGATAATTAAATAAAAATAAAATTGGCTCAATGCTTTAATTATATTGCTTTAAAAATTCTAGTCTATAAAATGGTTTCACTTTTAACCTTTTAGTTTCCTTTACTTAAATGTCGCCTATTTCAATATTTTGAAAAATAATTAATGTTACCTCTTCCACAGATTTTTTTACAGTGATTTATAGGTATTCCTTTCTCCAATACTCCATTATTCTTACCTAAAAAACAAAGGAAAATATATTAAAAACATGGTTTTACAAGTATGCATAAATTTTTTTTAAATGATAAATCAACTTATTTTTTAACAATGGTTGACTAATAAAAAATGAGATTATTTTCATTATTATTTATAGCTAAAAAAAATTTTTCAAAAGTTGAAAAACAAATAATTTAACATGTGAAATGCGTGTTTTATCGAGCAGTAATTCATAGTCAAAGTAGTAAGTACGCATTACAAATATTGACGTGATAAAATAATAAAGATAAATATTTTTTAAATTAGAGTTTGAGTCTTTAAATAGAATTTTTAAGTAGTCGGAGTCTTGTTTTAACTAGTTCTTGGGAAATTTGGTTTCTCCTCTGGCTCAATATCGAGTGCACTTAGTAAAGTTGCACCTGTGCCAACCGAATTTATTTTTTATTATTTTATTATTTCGTAAGAGGATTTCGCAAAGCGCAACGTTTAATGTTATTACGATCAGAGGCTTAGCGAATACATGCGAATTCTATTCCTCAAGGAAATTTGAGACTTACGCGCGACCACTATTTGTTTTTCCGATTATACAGAGAGGGCGTTTATCAGCTTTTCTCGATCCGCGCACTAAGTAGCTGCCGATCGACTATATTAATAACGAAGCGGCTGCAGCGGGGCGGAATTAATTTCCTCTGCGAGACGTCAGTCACTTTTATTAAATCGCGTTTGAAATTGTTTGCTGTGAGGAAGTGCAGTTACTGCGACACCCCAGACAGAAACTAGCAGTCATTGCGAATCGGAGAAAGAGCGAAGGAGGAGGAGGTCCCGAGGAGAGGTAGGCGATGAGGGAATTTTGTGAGCGGCTCGGTCGGGATCCGGGCGAAACGCCGTGGCCGCCGCCGCCGCCGACGCCGATGCCGATGCCGATGCCGATGCCGCGAGGTTTATTGCAAGGAACCACCGACACGAGAGAGGCCTGGGTGGGGATCCAAAGATGAGGATCCTAAATGCTCTCCGGGCCTACCTGACCGCGTCTCCGGTTTTCTGCTGCTGCACTCTCGTTTCCCTCGATCCTGAGCGCTCAAATAATCGGAAAGAAGAGCAGCGGTTCGGGTCCCAAATAGATAGAGAAGGAGAGCGAGGGAGAGGGACAGTGGGAAGGTAGAGGAGATTGATCGTTAACCCTTGGAAGGCCTCGTCTGGAAACTCGTCCCGAGCCAATGTTGCTGATCATCCGTTCTGCCTTTCTCTTTCCCTCTCCCAATCTCTCTCTCTCTCTCTCTCTCTCTCTCTCTCTATCTATCTATCTATCTATCTCGGTTCTGCCCCTCTCGCTTCCACTCGGACTATCTATCTTTGATATTGGTGCTGGATTCAGCAGCTGATACATTAGAGCCAAGTGTCTATTCCTTTGTGGGCAGGGGAGCGATAGCCGCGGATGAGATATTCCCTGTGACGTGACTCTGTGCGAGTCTTCGACAACGGATTCTATGACGAATTTGATACGTTTACTTTGGATTCGAGTCGAGAAGAGAGTGCGATTCACTTCAAAATTCGAAAAATATCGTTGGCTTTGAAGGAGGATGAGTACACAAAAAAGGAGTAGGTATAATGTTCTGCTGCTGCGGTTGACGCCTCAAAAGCGATTCTGTTCCTATGAAGAATGGCTTCATTGCTCCTCTTGATTATATCTTCTTTCGAGCTCTATCAATTTTTATGTCTATCAATTATTTATTTCATCGAGTCGTCTGGTGGGCTTTGGCCTTTATCGTCACTTTTATAAATAAACGGACCTTCAATTATAACCATTTGTATTGTTAACGACAATATTGCATTTTCTCGAGTAAGGATTTCTCGTGCAAAGGGAACTTTGTTCTCCAGCCCATTTATACGCTCAACTTTTTCAAGGAACTGATCTTTTGCACTGACCAAGTATTAGACCAAGGGAATACGACTCCCTGCTCAAAACAGTAGGAGACAAAGGAGTAGAAGAGACATTCATACACTCTGTATTGTATGTAAATGCTCGCTGAATAGATAGAGGTGAAGGAAACGCTAACTCGAATAAATCGATCGAAACGTTCTTCATTTCATTTTTTCATTTTTTCACCTTTTTGGTATGTTGAAATCGCATCTTCCAATGTCGAGAGATTTTCAAAAGCTGGGTTCGTTCATTCAAGAAGACATTTCAGAAGCACAAATGCGCAAGAGACTCTGATGCAGCGATTAGAAACATCCACAAAAGTTGGAGAGTGAAAATAGTTTTTTAGGAGAGATTAATATTTAAAAAGAGATTAATGTATTGAATTTAAGTACAAATAAAAGTGAGTAAGGATTTTTGGCTAGGCCGAGATTTACATTTACATTACTTTGCAATGTAGATAAATTTGAGCTTGTTAAAAAGTATAATTGTTCTCTGAATTTTTGAGGATTACAAATGAATCACCGAGGCAGAAACCCAAACCAAAGACGTGATTTGAAGATTTTTTAGCCCGAGTATTTGTTGGAAGTTACTGCTGCTTATGGATGGTACTATTCCATAATTGTATCACATTTTTAACGTTGGTCGCATGGGAATATTATTAATTATTTTTAATAAAATTAAGTAAATCCACAGGAATAATCCGGTCCCGAAAAACATCATACTTTTTGTGGGATGACTTTTTATTGGAGAAAAGATAGAATACAGATGAGAATCTTTTGATCGAGCGTGTCAGAAGAGGATCTAAATGCTTCGGATAAGAGTTCTGGGGAGCAAAAAGCAGGGGAAAAAAGTTCGAAGGGAAGGAGAGGAGGAGGAGGAGGAGGAGGAGGAGGAGGAGGCCGACGTGCCTAGCGACGAAAGATAATGTCAGTTGTTTGTGCGCTTGCGCCTCCGAGAAATAGTTTTCGCTATGAAAAAATAAAAAAGCGCGCCCGAGAAAAAAGGTAAACGTGAAGGATCGGGCCTCGGCGGCGAGGTGCGGTGGGGAGTGGCGGGGTTGGGGCTCGGATTGAGGGGGTAGGGGAGGGGCGAGGCGCGGCGAGGTAAGGTCCTTCCTAGTCCTAGGTATACATGCATTATTGGGTGTAGGCCTCTTTGGAAGCGGGATCGCACACAAAAAAGGGACTTCCTCTGTGTGTCTCGGGTGCTCTATTGCCGATGCGCGTCAGCCCGCGGTAGTAAACCCAAGGGATGTGTGCTGTGCTATAAATGCAGAGGTAGAGACAGATAAAAAATAATCGTACGGTTGCAAAAGCAGCGAGAGCGAGAGAGACCGAGAGAGACCGAGAGAGTTTTCGAGTCTTTAGAGACACACTTTTGAGTGTGGAGGGAATGCGAAGGAAGGTGAAGGTGCGTTCGGAGCGGCAGGTAAAGCGTCATTAAGCAACCTATATACCTGGTGGCGAAGAGATGAGGAGCGGCTAGGAGGGGGGAGGGCGGTGGGGCGAGGAGGGGAGGCTTTTACCGAGGTAGTCTAGGCCTAGGCTGGAAAAGAAGAGCTGTGAATGTCTTTTCGAGGATGGAATTTATGTTGGTCTTACTATGTAGATTTTCGAGATGCAGGGGTACCTGGCACGCGGCTCTTCCGTGGCCGCAGTTGCCAACTGTCGCCTCCTCTTTTCTCCAAAATACTCTACCAACACCTGCTCATCTCCCTGAAATCCTTTGTGTTGACTTGTTAGACTAATTATTAATCACTCTCGTGATAAGTTACGATAAAATCGACGAGGAAAACTTCATAATCGGGCCTACCGCTCAATTTTCAACATAAAACAATTTTGGAAAAAGGCAATTTTTTTGAAAATATTAAATTTCAATCAGTCGCATTTCATGCAAAACTACAACTCATCCATAAATACATATGTGCACAAATATAGGTTTTTTTATATTTATTTAATTGTTCCTCAATTCATTCTATTTCAGCTTTACATTCGCATTTATATGGAAGGCACATTAATATATTTATTTTTTACTACTTTTTAAAATTGCAATTGCAATTTAGTGCATACATGAGCGTAATATCAACAATATTTGCTAAAATAATTTAATGATATTCTTTGAAATACAAGACGATCAATGAAATTCAATTAGCATTCATGAACTTCAAATAATTAATGTATTTTATACATTAACATTTTTGCATCCCAAAACTACACAAGTTGCTAAATAAAAAAAAATTATGAATATTTATAAACTTTATTTTGCCAAAAAGAGTTAATAGATTATACAAGTTTATGTTTATTATTACAAATTTTTGGTACTAAAAAAGAAAATTAATCATTAATATTTAAATCTTCAGTCTTTTTGAATAATTTTTGTAAACACACTAGGTTGTGAAAATTATTTTTCAAATTACATTTTGATAATTTTTCAAATAGTTTCTTTTTTACTAATTATGTAAATGCTTTTCATGATATTTACAATATTTTTAAGTAAAGTTTTTACTTTTTATAGTAACGTTTCAAATTAAAGAATTTCCTTAAAGTGAATGAGTTGGTATTTTTTATAACACTTATTTTATATTTCATTACACTTTATTTTGATAAAAATCATTTTTTAAATAATACAATCAGCTATTTTAAATATTTTTTACCAAAGACCATTTTTACTTAAAATGTAATATTTTTTAATGCTTTTTATTATATTGTATATACAATTTTTCTTTTAAATTTTTTACACACGATATGCATTAAGTATAACTTCATATTTGATGGTATATATATACATATATATATTATTGAATACCAAAAAATCTCAATCATGATAAAATTGTTGGATTAAAAATTTTAATTTTTAAACTTATTTTTCAGAATTTCATTTTCTTTTGTTTTATTATTATAATAAAGCTTTAAATGAAAAATAAATAAATAAACACAAATGTATATATAAATAATATATAAGTTAAATATAAAATTGTAAATAATGTTATATAATAATTTTATTTAAAAACAATATAATATTTTAAAACTTGTTTTAATATATATATATATATAACTTACTATTATACTTTAATAATAATAATAATAATAACAATAATAATAATAATAATAAATAATAATAACAACAATAATAATAATAATATTCATTCAATATTCTTATTTACTTTTATTAAAGCACTA